>JAIPRL010002051.1:0-67428 GCA_025469235.1 Pemphigus obesinymphae | reverse complement strand
TTAGTTAGAGTAACGTATATTTAACGCTGTATAAAATTTTCAGAACTTAAAACCGAAAATTACTCCTTTTAGGACTTAAAAACCTCGAAAACTAAAAATGTCTATAAATAGACCAAAATTAAAAAAAACTTAACTAACGTAAATATATTACTAAACTAAATATTTGATAAAAATTTCAAGATTTTCAAGTCATTATTTTCGAAATTACGACGAAATTAAATTCTCGATTTTACTAAATCGTATTATTGCCGTTTTTTCGTCATTTTGTGGTATAAAAAAAATTGTGACAACAGATTTTCAAGATTTTTGGAATTTAGTTAGAGTTAAGTATATTTAACACTGTATAAAATTTTCAGGACATAAAACCGAAAATTACTCCTTTTAGGACTTAAAAACCTCGAAAACTAAAAATTTCTATAAATAGACCAACATTTTTAAAAAAAATTTAAAAAAACTTAATCAACGTAAATATATTACTAAATTAAATATTCGGTAAAAATTTCAAGATTTTCAAGTCATTATTTTCAAAATTACGACGAAATTAAAATTCTCGATTTTACAAAATTGTATTTTTCGTAATTTTTTGGTAGTTTTTGCTTATGAATTAAAAAACTATTATGAAAATCAAAAAATGACCTCTCAAAAGTACCAACTAGATGCAATTTGCTATCGGAAACCGGGTATGAGTGTAAAGATCGGAGCACTCCTTCTGGTAGAAAAAATGTTTACAGAAAAATAAAATTAAACATCATTGTAAAACCATAAGCTTCCTTGCTATGCTCAGAATCTAAAATCTAAAATTACCAAATTCAAATAAATTTTAAATTAAGTCGGAACTAAGAATTCATACTTAACCAAAATTATTTTAATTAACATCGAAAACAATTTAATATATTATTTAAAAGATAGGATTATACAGGCATATTACAATGTTAATAAAAATTGTGCAGAAAGTTTAGTCTCACTATTAGTCACACAATATATTATATTAGGTTTTTAAATACAAGTTTAGATATATTACTGATAAGTATATTTTATTAGTATAAATTTATAAGTTATAATACTATATAGTTAAGACTGATGATTTGGATATTAGAGAGATGGATATTATACAGTTTTCTTTATAATATTTTCAGATTATTATTTAAAATACGGTTTAGACACTGGGCATTTTGCACGCACATGGAGTGGGCTTTCCGAACTTGTTATAAGTTATATGCATATATAAATAGCATTATTCGCGATTTGATTATTTTTATGGTCGAATGTCCTACTATATATAATTTAATTGTTATCGTATTAAATAAGTATTAGTTAATATTCCTACTCTATTTTTTCCTAATAAAATCCAGCTATATTTAAAAATTATATTTATATATTTTGTCTGGAAATTCAATATATTATTTTTCGTGACAATCAAATTATATATGAAAATTCTTCGTTAAATAAATATAAATAAATATCAGATTCTATAACATTATAATATCTTTGGCCGAGAGACGATGTAATTATGTATTTAAAAAAAGGATCATAAATATAATACTATATATTCATTATTGGAATTCAAATAGTACAAATTAATTTATATTTAATATATATCAATTTATTGACTTCAATTTTTGTTTACTCATACTATGTTTATTTAAAATGCAATGCTATTTTAACTTAATTTAATTTATAATTTATTAGTAATAATTTAATTTTATAAAAGCGGGAAGCATATCAATTTGATAGCAATGATAAATAATTTATTTCTTGAAAACAAAAAACAATTTTGAATTAATCATCGGTGAATATTCTTGACAACTACTGTAGATTATACTAATAATATATAATAATATGACAAAATTATATAATATTGCAAAAGATTATCTTAAAGTAAAATGATTCAAACCGAAGGCTAAATAAACACAGTTGGCTCCTATTAGACTACGTATGACTGTTAAAAAAAAAATATTTTGTAAAAATGCTAATAACAAGTATTTTTTAATTTTAATTGACTGTTATAGTAAAATAGACACTCTATAAGCATTTCAAATTTATGAAAATAAATGGCTTCTTTAAAAATCTAAAAAACTATATACTATAAGTTCATACTTTAATTTCGTTTGAATTATGCCAGTATAACAAACATATAAGAATCAAGATAAAATAGGTTATTATTTTAACTTAACGACTTTAAAATATTATAGAAGTATAAAGTAGTTCACAGTCAAAATAAGTAACTAATAGACGAAGTAAAAAATATTAACATTTCTACATAACTTTAATATGTTTTAATATTTTCAGTTATAATAATATTAAACTTCTAACATACATTTAAAAAAAAAAACTTAAAGTAACAAAACTATTAATTATTAATATTATTATAATTTATATTGCATTATTATTAAAATTAAAATATACAATCAAATAATATGGTTACTATCAAATTTATACTAAAAATAATATAACACATTTATTAAAAAAATATAATATTAAAATATATATTATGTAATAAAATGTCAATAAAATAATTAAAATGTAAGTATAATTGATATTTTTTTAAAGTACCTAAATATCATATATATATATATATATATATAGACCCTATATACAATAAATAATACGTAATAATTTATAAAATTAATATATGAACTTATTATTTTATTTAACATTAATATAAATATGTACTTTGAATTTTGATAAATTTTTTTTTGAACATCTTAGATTTTAATATTTGGAAATTACTTATATGGATATTTTTCCAGGTCAGCTATTATTTGTATAAAATTATCTTTGTTTGTAAATGAGAAAAAAAATATATATATACTGTATTAGATTAAAGAAAACCTTTAATATATCTGTACTTGAAGTAAAAAATTAATATTTAAAGACAATAATATTCGAAGAGCGGAGTTAGTTATGCATCATACTTTTACGTTTAAACCGTAAGATTGAGAATTTTCAGGAATTTTAGTGAAGTGGTAATTTATTGTATTGTTAGTTTATCATGATATTTTTATATGGATTAAAATATTTTAAAAGTTTTCAGCAGCTAAATTCGAGTAATAATTTTTATTCTTGCAATATAGTTATCGTTAAATAACGTAATAAGAATTTTTTTCCATTTCTTTAGCATTTTGGGTCGGAAAGGAATTCTTCCAATAAAATATACTTTTCCGGTATAGATATAATATCCGAAATGAATAAAATTCAATTTTTTTTTGACCAAATGTAATTTGACTTTTCTTTTTTCTTTTTAAATACATGATTTCTTAGCACTACATTACATTAAGTGCTCCAATGAAATATGTTCTTGATAATATTTATATTGATTATAAATTTATAGCAGACGAAAACACTATATCTCCCAATTCAATGCATCAAAATTTTTGTCTATGATTTATATATATAATTTTTTATATAATTTATAATATATAATATATATATATTATATATATATATATTTATATAATTTTAAGTTTATTACACAAAAAAAAAAAAATATATTTGTAATCATCAAAGTTAAAACTGATGGATAATCAAGTATGTTAAGGCCATTTTTAAAATCTCTAAGATTATCAAAAAAAAAAAAAAAAAAAATATATATATATATATGAATATTTTGAATAATTAAAATATACAACTACAGATATTTTGTAATTATATAGTATTTAATTATTTAATATTATTTATTATTTATTTAAAATATAGGTATAAATAATAAATTCAGATATTAAAAATTTTAATAAATTTTTTTATTATTATATATAAATTATAAAGTAAATATTAAATAAATCTGCAATTAATTATATATTGGAAAATATAGTAGACAATTTAGAATTGGATACAAAGAGCATATTATAAAATTAATATTTTAAAAAATATTCTCTTAAATCTAATTTTTTTAAGCACGTCATATAATGTAAATATAACATATATTTCAATATAAAATAGATTTAATACTTAATATTAAATAACCAAATAAATATTTACCTTATTTCACATATTAGAAGAATAATTGTAACTCATTTATAATTAAATAAAACATAATGGTTTTAATATTGTTTTAAGTACCTATATAAAAGATTTTAAAATTAAAGATATTAACCAATACAGGTATTAGACAATTATATATAATTTTTTAATAGCTGTTTTAATACATATGTTCATTCATTTTTCTGTATTTTTTTTTTTATTTTTCCTTTTGTATTTTATTTTTTTCACATTTGTAATGGTCGAAAATATAGTTGTAACTTATAATTCCTTTTTGTTTCCTCTCGGTACATATTATTTTTTATATTTATATACAAATATTGTTATTTTCAAGGCCTGATATCGAAAAAAAAAAATTAGATTTGGATTTTTTGTTTTTGGATTAAATTATTGTTTTCTATTTTGCCGATTTTGTTCTGGTTTAAAAATATCAGTTTTTATTTTAATGTTGATTTTGGTATTTTATCAGTATTAACCGGTATTTGAAATCAATTTCAAAATTGGTTTTAAGCCCTGTTTATTTTTTATAATATATATTTTTTTTTATAAGAATATTCAATTTAATGGATTATTTAATATTTTAATTTTCGGGTTTTAATATATTGTTAATTTCTTACATCAGTATAAGTTATATTATTGTGATATAAAGTAATATCATGTCATGTAAACTTAATAATAAATAACATTTATTATTATTTGAATAACATAATATAATTATGAACACAACAATATCCTATAAGGGAAATTTTGTACCTAACGAAAAATACACCTACACACAGATGTACCTATATTGCATACTTGGAGCGCCGGCATAACGCACGTACATGAAATTGCCACTAGTAAAATAAAACCATGTAGTATGAATTCCGGTTTTCTACACTCAAAACAAGGTATCTGGTTACTCCGTATTATCTAACTATACAAGCAAACATATTTTATATAAAGATTGGTTTATTCGCATATACACACACATATATACGAGTTTACTTATTTTAAAATGATAATTTTATATAATAATTGAAGGGCGACAAGTCATAACATGGTATTGAAAAAAATATAATTTTTCAGGATGGCAAATTTTCGTTTTTGATTTGTTACTCTTTAAATAATATAACCAAATTTAAAACATTTTGATATCCAGTAAAACAGTACATATTTTATTTATTTTCATAATTAAATTAAACAATTTTTACATTTAAATATGTATTTTTGAATATTTAAATTATTTACTTTTTTCTTAATGTGTTGTTTCCGGAAATAATGCGTTTTAATGGAACTTTTGGAAATAACACATTTTGATGGAAATTTTGGAAATATTACGTTATTATGAAACGTTTAAAAATAATATGTTTTGATAAAATTTTCAGAAATTATGCTTTATTAAAAAATGAAAATATTTTACTAATCTTTTTCTCATAATTGTAATTTAAATTACAGCATTTTTTTAACTTTTAATATACTTTCAACGTTTATAAAATATATCAGAATTCACTATTTAAAAAAATATATATATTACATAATATAATACTTGTGTTTACCTATTCAAGTTAATAATATTATTATAAATATAAGTTTTTCTTTACGCTAAAGAAAACTAAAGTAGAAATCGAAAAAATGCCTTATCAAAGTAGCATTAAAATCATCTAGAACCAATAAACTATCTTTACTCCAAAACTACTACTCAATACTTTCTACCCAAAAAAATGTATACAGACATAAAAGAAAACACACAACCACGCACATACACATCACGTTAGAAGCAATATATTCCTCGATCTGTTCAAAATGTGATATATAAATATAATATATATATATATATATATACAAGGTACTAATACGATAAAATTATTATTTTATTTTATCTTTATTAATAACAATGGTTTATAAAATAAGTGAATAAACAAAAAAAATAAATAAATAAAAGTAACCTTTATTGGGTATATAATATAATGTTGAAAATAAATAAGTAAACTGTAAATCATTGAGTTATTAACAAGTAGAATCTTCATTATAGACCTTAACTCCATATTCATTAAATAAATAACCTTGGGTACTTGTTCATTTGTTTTAAATATATCGTCATAAAAGGAAGTATGTTAGTAAGCATATAGTATTGTTCAGTACACTAAAAAAACGCATTAAATTGTTTATATCTTTTTGCCTTAATCGTTTTACATGGTTATTTTTCGGTAGTGTTTCCAATGATCCCAATGATCTATATGAGCACATATACAGTTTAGAAAATATTATACAACAAAGCCAACTAGTAGGTATATTATGTTATTTAGTGCAAGTTTACCGTCTACTATTATATCTAGGTATGTATAATTTCTCTTAAATTAATATAAATATCATAATATAATATAAATATTTGCCAAAAAACTACTGTTAAAAAACTTCAAAGATTTAAAATATAATGATCATTGGCCCTGCCATCTAGTGTAAAGTTATTATATATTTTTTAATCCTTTTTATTTACAAGTAAATAAAATTATATACATAATTTAACATAGGGTTACTAAATTGTACATAATATGTATATGGATTGAGAATCTTAATAACTTGCACGTATGCCACTATCATTGTTGGGCCAAATAAGTGCTCAACAATAATTGTTATTGTGAATATTATTAATATTAAGCTATTTATATGTATAATTTATACTTATAAATTCAATAAAAGTAAAAAAAAAATATTATTAGTTAATTAGGTACAATATATAAATACCTATATACATATATCAATAAAATGTTTTGAATATAATTAAATTATTCAATAAATATTATTTTCAGCCATGTATATAGGCTATAATGAAATACAATAAATAAGAATATTAATAAAAACAAATATAATTTAATTAAACGAAGAATTTGATGCACATTCACATACAAAATAAAATAGCAAAAGTTTTCTAGTAGATGTACCATACCATCCGATTTTTTAAATTTTTTATTTGAAAGACACATATTTTTTGTTGAGAAAAATGATGGTTAAGCCAGAATTTAGACGTTTGAATCTATTTTGAAGATCTGTCTAATAAACTAGAAATATACCAAAATAAGCAGCTATAACTATAATATTTTTATTATATACATATTAAATGTGACTTACCTCATTCTTTTTGATAGACCTTGAATAGTGTTCTTGAATGGGTCGAAAAAAAATTTTTAGTACCTTTTATTTTATTTATATAATAAAAATAATTTAATTATGTAATTGTAATCGTTATTATAAAACTCAATTAATTAATTAATATTTTTTATATTTTCTATATATTTATTTGTAGTTACCTCTTTAGCGGCTTCCACCCAACGTTTTGACCGATTTATTGTATTATGTTATGTTTAATTGATTAATTTATGTTAATTAAGTTAATAAATAATACAATTAATAAATATAATAAGCCGTAAAACGTAAATAATAAACACTTATGAAAGCAAATTGCATATGAGCCGTCATTCGTCAGTTTAAACGTTATAAATATGTAATTTGAAGTTATGGTTCATTGTCGATCACTTGTTTTAAAAACACCTATGCCATATTTTATAGAGATAACCTCATTTCAGAAATATTGGAAATTTTATTAATATTTGAAATAATAACACAATTAATTTGGTGCGAAACAACTCAGGTTGTAACAAAACATTAAATCTAAATACTATTTTATATAATATTTTTATAAATATAGGTAACATTACCTTTTGATAAAAACATAAAAGTTTTCATATCAATTAACATGGGAAATATTACAATAACACGTTATGACTTGTTTTCCTTCAATTACCCAATATGCATAGATGTGATCTCAACTCTAATGTACTCAGGTTTATACTGTCACATATTAGGGGACTTGAATATGTTTTTTGATAGCTCGATATACATAGCTATCAAATTCTTGGATGGGTTTGGTAACTATGGCTACTTGTTCCAGAGACCAGACGCAACCACTGAGAAAAATCTTGTTGGCTACTTCATTTGCTAACTAGGAATCGAAACTGGGTCCTCGTTTGCCGAAACACACATTTCAAACACTCCACCACAGTTGACTCCCCCCCCACAAAAAAAAAAATATTAAAAAAATACTATTTGCATAACATATATTTTTATTCATAGGTATAAAATTGACTATATAGATTAATAGTCTAATATGTATATTATATTCATATTCCCCTTTGTGTCAGTCCGTCCATCTGCTCAAAGTTACTAGAACATACTTACGACTTTATTAATTTAGATAATTTGTTAATTTAAAGATAGATATTATTCATTACCGTGATTACCAATATCAATATTAAAAATGTTCATTCATTTTTAAGGTCTATATATAAGTTTAGTATGCTAAATAAATTGATTATAAAAATATAGTCTTTATTCTTTAAAGTAGGTTTATAACCCGGAAATTTAGCACGTTCGCAGGTAGAATTTCTGAACTCGTTCTTTATACTTAATATAACTACCATAAAGATCGTAAAATAACCAATTCAAAGTACTAATTATAATTTATTTTCTATAAAAAAAAAGGCCTTTACATCAATAATCTTACTCGACTCCTGCGTGTAGGCCTATAATATTCATACTTCATCCATTATTTTCTCGGATGGATTCTTCGATAAAGTAATATAAACTTATTACGATATATGTTTCCCCAATGGGCTATTTTATCATAAATTGTGTAATAATATTTTTAAATAATCATAGTTGTTATAAATAAATGGTAGATATAGATTTTGTTTAATAAAACTGAACATTAAATTATATGTTATAGATTTTATAATAAAATGGAAAATTGATATCATTTTCAATAATAACATGACAAAATATTACACATATTAGTTTTTAAAATTGTAATATATTTGTAAACACATAACTCAAGAAATTATTATGATATTTATTTCAAATGAAGTAATTTTTTCTTGTCAAAGGAAACGACTTTGAAATAATGTTTAGTATAAGTTATAGATTAAATATCTAAAAAGATTTTGATCGGAAATCAATGATAGGAAAATATCAAGACTCATTTTCATGTGGTGATTTGAAAATTTTGAATTAAAAAACCATACCTGTAACAAGAGATTCATTTTATCGAGATATATAAAAACAAGTATTCGTCTTTTTGATTCGACCGACGTTAAGAAGGTACACATTAAATTATAAATTTACTAATTTAATAGTACACCCGGACAATCAGTAAAATAAAAATAATTAAATATTTAATAAAATGTACTTTTAAAATATTTTAAACCAAGAACAATATGATTGAACTACTAATTGGCTGAATAATAATTTTGTTTTTTTTTTTAGAATAATGTGATTTTATGATTTTAATGCAATTTTTTTTTCGCATTTCAATTCTAATACTTATTCGATTTTTGAAGAAAGTAAAATTAACATCTTTATAAAATCACTAGATTCATAAATCCACTTAGAATCTAAATCCTACAGTCATTTTTTTTTAAGTTGCAGATTTTTTTACATAAATTAAATATTCGATGACATTTTAGAGCCCTTATTAAAATATATTTATTTATAATTGGCGTTGTTTCATATTTTCTTTTTTGTATACTTGTTCTTTAAAAAAATAATTACATTTTCGAGTAAAATTTACAATATATATATAAATAAATAATAGTAAAACATTAAAATTAAAAACATATATAATTACACATCGTAAACTATGCTTTAGGTAAATGCAAAACATTTTGGTACTAAGTATGCCTACAAACCAAATTTTATATTATAATAATTTTAATTAAGAATACTTAATATTTTATGTGCATAAAGTATTTGAATAAAATTAAAAATTTTTCTTTTATTAATAACACATATAATATATTTATATTTTAATAATTTGAAAATACCATGTTGGTTATTCTGTTATAATAAAATTACTATTTTACTATATTAGTATATATGAACAACAAAATTGAGGTAACGAAATGGGGTAATGATTGCTTTTCTACATTCTAATTTTATAGTGTTAGGTATTTAAACGTTTACATTTGTTAATATAGATTGTAATCCAATAAGATATATTTATCTAATATATTAAGTTTATTAGATATAAATATATACAAAGAATCACTTAGTGTGATCATTCCTTGAATTGTGTATGTATATATGTTTTTAATTTTTAATTGTTATATACACGTAGTATTTTATATATTTAAAATCTTTATTTTTCAATAATTTGATATTTGTACGACAATTATTACAAGTTATCTTGCGATCATATAATTTTTTTTCTTTTATTAAAAATCTCTCTTTTTTTTTTTTTACTAAATAATGTAAACTTATAAAGATCTGCATTTATACGGGGAGTTTCTTAGTTAATCTACTTTAAATATTAGTGACAATAGCCGACTTAAAATGTAACTTGGTACTAATTATGAGTTTAAAACTAATAGGTTCCAATACTAAGTTAATGTGATTTTTCTATAGGAAAAAATACAAGGGAATACTGAGAAAATGTAATGTCTCATTCATACGCAAAAAAAATTAGTAATTTACAATTTAATAAAATATATTTCCAGTCCGTTGAATGAACGTATATCATAACTCATACTACACACACATTTATATTCATACTATTTAATGTTATATATTTACAAATTTTACATCTTAAATAAAATAACTAATTTCAAAACGTCTAAAATAGGTTTAAAATATATTTTTTTTATATAGTATTTATGAATAATACAATAGCATTTAAGATCTCTGAATCCGTCAATGTATTCGCTAAATACGGGCTGACTAAATTTGTATATCCTGAACTTCATAAATTTTTTTTATTTAATTTTTTTGAAATGTTTAAATAATTACGCTTAAAAAAACTAATTTTTGGGGATATTAATTTAATAAATAACGAGTTACATTGAGCTAAAACATAGTTAAATTAATTATAAAATGTTCAAGTACATATGGTTTTCATCGATTTCATTAGATATTCTAAGAGTTAACAATTTCTCCATAACATGTAATATATAATAATCTAGATTTAATATGGAATCTAGAAAATGTTATATTGTCCATAGGAAAACAATATTAAATTCTCTTTAGATTTATAATATTTGTTTATAAAACAATTAAGGAGATTTAAAGCGGTCATTTATTAAAAGGTTGTATATAGGCAATTATTTGATTTATTCGCATTACGTAGCATGTTTGTATGAGTAGTATTTAGTCTTTTGTAAGTGTTAATATATTCCGCATAATAATGATGGTGTGAACACTTACACGCATAAGCACATTTAAACAAATACGACTATTGTATATGAACAACACTTAATTCCATTTCCAACATACCGATTAGTCTAATAATATAATTAGAATTCTGAAAACTGATCAGAATTTATCATGAAATAATTTTAGAAAACTTTTCAGCATTTAAAATTTTTTTTCCTTGATTTTTACAAAAAATTAAACGTGTTGTTGGTATTTCTGGAGAATTGAGGTATATTTTTCTCTGGGCTACTCCATTATTTCTTTGAAGTAAATAACATACTGAACAATAAAAGAAATAAACATCTAAAAATAAAATAAATATTGAAAATCAATGCTCTATATAGCGTATATTTAAGTCATTATATAGATATGTATGTACGATTAAATTGACAAATTTTAAAATGTAAGTGGCTTATTTTGAATGGATTGGAACTGTGATATATTATAGCTGAAAATGTTTATGAACCTGTCAAATTTTTCACACATCGGATAGGAAACAAAAATTTGTTCAAGAATGATTTTAGAATTTTTTTTTTTTTTTTTATTGCGATTATATTGTTGCAAACATAATATGTTTCCTGCAAAATTGTTTTTGTGTGGATGTAGCTTAAGAATCGAAATTTTATAATAATTATAAACAAAGTTATTTTCTTCTCAAAAATAATGGTTCAAAGGAATTTACATATTTACAATATTTTTAACCATATAATTTATATAAAAGAATAGTAGAAATATTCTATATAAATATATATTAGTAAAAAATAATATAAATTATCTAGTATAATTTAATTATACTTCATCGAATTTTTACTTTAATTATATTTTATTTAAATGTAGTGTTTATTATTTATATTCAAATATATTATATTACGTATCTATACCTAATATATCAATCTGGTTTCGTTATAACAAGAATAAATTAAAGAAAATTTGGATATATTAAAATTTATGTTAATTTTCCAATTAAATCACTGCAGTTAGAACACTGCAGTAATATGTCCTATATTAAAAAAGGGGACCCGACCAAAACAAAGAACTACAGAGGTATATCTCTCTTAGACACGTGTTACAAAGTGTATACGTCATTAATATTAGAATGGATTAACCCATATTGTAACGAAATAGTCGGGGAATATCAAAGCGGCTTTAGAAAAAGTAAATCAACATTGGACTATATTTTTACACTGAGACAGATAATGGCTAAGTTTTATGAATTTAATAAAGAACTGCACCTTATATTTATAGACTATAAGCTAGCTTATGATAACATTGATAGGGACAAACTATGGAAAGCACTGGAAGTACTAGGCATTCCAAAAAAGTACGTAAGTCTTATAAAAGGATATAACAATAGAACTGTGTGCAGAGTTCGTTTCCTTCAAGAAATAACTGAAACCTTTGAGGTAAAATCAGGCCTTGGACAAGGTGATGCTCTATCACAAACCTTGTTTAATCTAGCACTAGAAAAAGCAATGAGAGAAGTATGGGACGGTCGGAAATATGTGGGGAACGAGTAATATTGGCATACGCAGATGACATTGTAGTAATGGGAGAAACTAGAGATGAAATCATAAATACTACGTCAAAACTCTTGAAAGCAAGTAAAACCATAGGGCTGCGCGTGAATGAGGAAAAGACGAAATAGTTAATGGTAGCAAGAAGAAGTTCAAACATAGGCATTATAACAGTAGATGACTATAGTTTCAAGAAAGTGGAAGTATTTAATTATCTAGATGTTAACATAAATAGAACAAACGACATGTATGAAGAAATCAATGGTCGAATAACATACGGCAATCGATGCTACTATAGCATAAGGAAACTCCTTAAGTCAAAACTACTGTCACATAACTCAAAGACACTACTGTACCATAGCTATCTACGACCAATAATCACATACGCGCGTGAAACATGGTCACTGACCAAAGGAGACAGCAAACAACTAATGACCTTCGAAAGAAAAGTACCGAGAAATATATACGGCCCGAAATTCAATGCAGAATCACAAACTTACGAAAGAAGGAAAAATCAAGAACTACAGGAGTTATATAATAGACCAAATGTTATTTCATATATAAAAAGCAAACCTCTAGAATGGTTCGGCCATGTTTGGAGAACGGATGGACAAGTATAAAAGAAGTGTTAGTGAACAAAATAAGTAAAAAACGTCCATTAGGAAGACCAAGGACCCGATGGGTGGACGTTATAGCTCATGATATCAAAAACATAGAAGAAGAGTCTTCTTTTGACGACGCATACGATAGAGAGAAATGGAGAGATTTTGTGATGGCAGCGATGGCACTTAATGGGCCGATAAACTGAGGAATAAGAAGAAGAAGTTAATTTTCCAAATTATGAGAATTAATTAATCATTTTTTCTCTATGTATTGTTTACCAAAATGTAAAAACTAAGAAACTGATATTGATAATGAACTGCATGTAATTAATTATAAAAAACTATTTGGATTTCTATTATTATTATTTCGGTTTCTGTAATAGTCGTAATAGTTGTTGTATTTTAATGAGTAGAGCTCAGATTTGAATGCAATAAATAATCAAATTATGTCGTATTAAAAAATACATTTACGACCAAAATACTCCAAAAAATGTTCTAATAAATTACATAATTAAATATTATAAAAAAAAATTTACTGAACAATGTTATCGTATAATAAGAAAATAAATCTATGACAATTTTATGCAATCGGTTAATCAATAGGATTACCTATCTGTTATTGTTTTAATATAAAATACAAAAATATAATTATGTTTATATTTAAATTTTTAGTGAATTTTGTTTTGGTAATATTACTAGAAATAGGTTAAAAATGACATAAAAAATAAATAATGTGCCAAAAATATTGATAAATGTAAAAAATACCCCCAAAAAAATTCGTTGGTAATATTCTGTGAACTTTAAACATATTTATTTCCTAAAAAGCATTGTATCAAGCATTCAAAGATGAAAATGCATCGAAATCTGAGCTCTAGTATTAAGTATTTTTCGCAACAAGTTTATAAATAAGTATAATTATAATACTTTTTTACTCGATAATACTTTGAGAACCCCAGAATTTTCAAACTTAAATAAGTAAAACAAATATGATTTAAAAAATTCAATAACATTGGAAATGGGTTTTATACATTTTTCTGCAAATTGTATTTATAGGCTATGTATAAAATCTAAATAAAAAGTCAAATTTGCCTATGCTGTATAAATTTTGTAGAGTGAAAAATGGCTGGCAGTGTATAGGTTGAAAGTTAAATTACATTTTTATTGAAATAAAATAAAAAAATATGGAAAACACTTCTCACGTTGGATATTATAATGATAACGAATAATTTGAATTTATTTGAAAGGATAAATCATTTCTTTCTGAAAAAACGATTTTGAGCGAAACTTCAGTGGATACCCGAGTAATAATTATTTATAAATTTTTTCATACTATTTCTGTTTTTATGTGTTACGGATTTGATTAACTAACTGATATTATGGTCATGGAAAAGTCGTAATAGGTTCATACGCTGATTTTAAATACAATTATTAACACAAGATGTATAGTGCATTGTTGATTTAAAAATTACAATAAACATTTAAATTTAGAAAAATAACAGGGAAAAAAAGCAAAAAAAATGGCAAGCAGAAAATGGATTGGAATTCTTATCAACTTACCT
The DNA here is from genome assembly GCA_025469235.1 of Pemphigus obesinymphae. NCBI lineage: Eukaryota > Metazoa > Arthropoda > Insecta > Hemiptera > Aphididae > Pemphigus > Pemphigus obesinymphae. The sequence goes on along the minus strand of JAIPRL010002051.1, from coordinate 52,554 downwards.
ATTCCAATACCTATAGTAGTCTAATCTTACGCCTTAGTCATAAGGATATATTACTATTGATGAATAATAGTGCGTTTTAGAATATTTAACTATGGTATAAATAGAAATATATAAAAATCAGTATTATATTAAATTCGTGTTAGAGTTGTACATTCTTGAACATTATAGAATAGTATTCTATGTTCAAATTACATCATATTTAAATTAAGATTTGCAATTAAATTAAATATTAATTAATTTAAATATTATATAATTTAAAAATGCAATATTGTTATTATTTATACGTATAATAGAATAATAAAAATAATGCTATAAAAATATACAACAAATATCTATCAATATTTCTACAGTTAATTTAACGAATAATATCTACTTATCTATATTGGCTATTTAAATTTTAGGTACGTATAACAATGGTATCTGGTATATTCTCTAACAGCACCAGAAGTACCAGTGGCATATGGAAGTCCCTCAGTATATCATTCTGAATAGAAGTAGATGTAGGGTATATGGTTCCAAAACTAAAAAATACATTGTTGAAATAACCCTATTTAAAGTTAAGCCAACTATATTTTAGAGATGTATATGTGACAACAAAGGATTTAATTATAACTACTAAATGATTATAGTTAGGTTTATTTTACAATTAAAGCTATGATAAAATGATTTTACAGAAATCAAGACCAAATTTTTGATTAAATTTGTATATTAAAAAATGCAAAAATGTTGTCTACTAGATTCTATAGCTATAGATTAAATATCGGAAATTTGAGATGGAATTTTTGATTTCCTGGGCGCTGTTTATTTTCATGTAAACAGTCGATTTTTGCATTGATAAAATTGTTGAGTATTTTTCCAGTTGATAAACCGTTTGGTAGGGATGTTATATGCAATTATTGGACAGCTATATATTTCCATTATGTACAGGATTGTGGTTAGATGAGAGCTTGTTAAGATTGGTTATTTGTACGTGCAGTGGAATCATAATCAATTCAATATCCAAAATGTCTGGTCTACTGTTGGACGATGTGGGTTGTCCAGAACAACGTAATCATTTTGCTAGATATGATTGTAGAGCAGGTTTTCCGCTGGGTTTGGAGTACGGCTGTTCCATAGTACGTAATTGACATACAGATTGCCTGCTGCTATTATCCAGTCTGCGTTTTTCTTAATGATATCTAGATCATTTAGAATAAGTTTAGTTTTGGGAGGTTTATGTAAAGCAGAGATTAATATCTCAGTGATATTGATTTTTATTTTTACTGTGGTAAATTGAATTCTTTTAGAGTGATCGTTATCGTCTAATGAATGATAAGTCTATGGATTTATACTGCAGTTCCTCAGAACCGTGAGCCGGTGAGCCCCTGTTTGATGGAAGGTCAGTTCTGTAGGTATAATAATTGATGAGTTTTAGAGAACTAGCTAGATTAAATGAGTTTCATTAATAAGAATAATGTCAAGATTTAGGATTAAAGCAAGGGTGTAATGAATTCATTTTTGTATGCACTTTAAATTCCAATTCAGAATTTTTAAATTAGATATATTAATTAGAAAAATGTTATAAGAAGGATTTGATAGTTACAGACATATCTCTTTTGGATCCTCCGACATGGTTATAGCTGTGAGTAAATCTATTAGGAGGGTGATGATTTTTCCAAGATCTACCTGTAGACTGTTTGTGGTTACTTTTGCGCAATTCATTATTGAGTTGGAGTAGGTAATTTTTTGAGAGAATGACTTGCAAAGATGTTGGAATCTGGAGGTGATTTAGTGGTGGCAGTTTTTGAGGGCGCCCTAGATTGGGTGTTTTTGACATGCACAAAGTAGGGATATCTCCTGTAGTTTGCAGTGTGTGTGCCGCCACAATTATAACAGGTGAAATCCTTTTCTTTAAATTTTTTTTTTAGGCATAAAAAATTGGCTTATTTTCATGGCTGAAACGCTTGACTAATTTAATACTGATGTTGAAACGTTCAAATTGGAATTTCAGTTCTTCCCAGAATATATTTGTTGGAATACCCTTCATAATAACATTCATAGTGTGATATTCAGGTAATTTGGCAGATACGAATTACATTTTTTATGTTAATAAGGTTTTTTGAATCAGTCAGAATTATTTTGATTCCTGGGTTTTAAGCATAATCTTACAATCAGTTATTGCCTTGACAGAGAGAATTGCTTGTTGGATATCGGGATATTGAAAGATATTAGGTACTGCCTTTTTCCATAAAATAGATTTAACAAATATTGGCGAAATACAGGGTATCCATTTTCGTTTTTCTTCATCATTTACTGAGTTATTAATCGGTTTTTTATTAGATTTTTGGAATGATTAGATTAGTAATTCAGTTCTGTTGGGTCGATATTATCTTGTATTGAGATTGTATTAATATTACATTCAGTTTTGAGGTAGAAGTTGTTTCAACAAAATCCAATTTTTGGCATAACACCTAAATTTGTATGCTCAATTTGTATCCAGAAACATAAATCATCTGCTCATAAGGCTTTTCCTGATAAAATAGAACATTCTGAACCTTGTAGTAAAAAATAAGTCCAATAGTTATACAATCTGTAATTCAGCATATATATATAAATATCCATCTTTAGTTAGAGTTATATAAAAGCCATTATTGCAGAAGGGAAACTGTGAAAAAATACTTTCCTCCTTATTATACATTACAATTAGCATATGATGATTATGAAAAATCAGTAAGTGAACCAGTAAGCCGAACATAGTATCAAAGATATTTTAAAAATTGTTGTCTTTAAATAAAGAAACCTAAAATAAGATACTTGTTCTAAATATGAAATTTTAGCCATACAAGTTACCAATATTAGATGTACAGATGAATAAAAAAAAGTAATTGATAAATGAAAAACCGTAGAATCAAGACGAAGCACAAAATGCGTACAAATCAAAAAGAAAAGATCCAGGTACTAATTCAAATAAGATATGTGTAGTTTCTTTTAATTTGCAACAGTATCTTCATACCTCCAATCTAGAATCATCTACATTCTATAGTGTACTATAAATAACAATTATGGACGTTTAATTTGATAGTATATAATATTTATATTTCTTAGGCTATACGTTATGTTGGAATGTGTTGGTGTCAAAAATAAGAGAAAATTATATAGGGTCTTACATTTTTCATTATTTATCCAATTTACCACCAGAAGTCAAACATGTTATGAATAGCGACTGATATCATATACAGAACAAAAATTCTATATTAATAGCAATGTGTCATAGCTTTGTAGAACAAAATACGTATACAAATATAGAAGTTATTGACTATAAATTTATGGTATCTTACCATAAAAGCTATAATATAGCTATATATAATATAATACTCAGTGACGGGTATTCCAGAATTGAATGTGATTCGGACCATATACGCATTGAAAAGCTCAAAAAATGATATTCACCATCTTTTTTTTACTAAATAATTAATAATTCAAAAATTCAAATATTATTAAGTTATTGAGAGTATAAAGTATTATTTGCTAAAAAAATTTGTTTTTACATTACATTTATTATAAATTTAATTTAAATACGTTTATTAAAAAAGATATAATAACTTATGTAATTGTTCGTTTGATTTGGTTTTTATTTAAAAATTGAACTCAAGTTCCTCAGATTAATATAATTTATATTGTAAAATTAGTACTAATAATGTTTATATAGAATTATTGTTTTTCATTAATATATATCAAATTTTGTAATAGGTTACACAATTTATATTATAATTTTGTTTTAAATCATGTTTTTTTTTTTTTTTTTGTATTAATAGTGCATCACAGTTTTTTGATATAAGTAATATTAGTGTCTACATAATATTTAGAAAAATAATTATGTGAACTAAAGAACAAGAGATTTTTTTTTAATTTTCATATTTTGTTTTACTAACATAATATTAGAATAGGTAGTACCTACATAATGCAAGAATATTATTATTATTATTTTGAATATATATCATGTGCCCTTTCTCGCAAAAAAATGTTTTTTTAATTCATGTGCAATAAGCAGAAGTCAGTATATGAAAAAGGGCACAAGTCAATACACTTATTTATTTTATCGTGATAATGAACACAAGTCATCAAAAATAATGAAAAAAAAGATTTAAAAAATTCAAACTAATTTTTAAAAAGTGTATTAAAATATAAATAAAATAAAAATTAATATTAGACAAAAACATGTTGAAAAATATTTTTTGTCTCTCTGAAAAATATTGATATTTAACTTGTACCCTTTCTCATTAATACCGTCCAATTATTTATAAATTATATGTTTATTTATTTATACATTCCTCGCTTTGTTCAGAATCTAAATTCTTCAAGTTTCGTTTTGGAATATTAGAATACTGGATATGAGTACGAATATAATTTTAATATAAAATTAGCAATGGATTTATATTATATTATTGAAATATTTTTATCACTGTCTAAAAGAAAATTAATTATTTTTCATTTTGAAATATTATAATAATTATTGATATCTATCAAAGTGTGTAACACTTATGTATAGTGAATGTTATAATATCGCAATAAGAAGATGTGTCTGCGACAAATGCCTACGTAATAAATTAAATATAATAGAATGTTATAACTTTGGGTAATCAGTATTTTACTGGAAATATTCTATGAAAATAGCGTCAAATAAAAATATGTAAGCAACATATCAGTATTTCCACAATTTTAATAATTTAAAAATAATATATTAAAAATAATTAAAAAATATAACAGTCGCAAAAGGCACAGATGAACTGCACGTGTTATAATTTATTATTAATTTAACATTTACGTACCTATTTATATTTATGTACCCGCAGTAAAAATTTCTACCCTTATCGGGTCGGTTATTCACACGGACATTGGACAGTGTAAACTGTGATTAGTATTATAATTTGGTTAGTATTATTTCGTTGATTTATACCTAAAAATCGGACGAAATTAAGACTAATTACTATTTGACTACTTAAAGTCTTAAAACATATTAAGATTCTGTATATTCTTTATTACAAAATTTTTAAATCAAATCTTTTTATATTTACAAAAAAACTTAAAAAAAAATTATTTCATTTTTAGTAATATATTAATTTTCATACCTTTAACAAATGAAAATAAGACATGATATGAAAAAAATAATTCCAAACATATTTTTAAAGTGTTGGAATTTAATTTTTCTTTAAATTCCATATAAATTTTCTATACAAATCCTCTTAAAAATCGAGTGTGTAGTGTTATCTTAAATTATATTATTACTCTCAATCTGGTATCTTGAACGGTAGATGAGTTTATTAGTTCATTAGGTTCAGATTGGAAAATAATTCATAGGTCATCTGTTTAATTCCAGCACATCAATAGATTATTTGCGGCGAATTGTGCCGATCGTCAAATTTATTTCCAATAATTGTAAAACGTCCCACGTTCAGTATTAAATCATACCATTCGCTATGCACAGTCCATCTTTGAAATTCTGAACGGTCCGAATACTAAATTCGAGCTGTAATTGAAATAGGTTCACTACATGTAAACAATTATATTCAAAATTTCTGAAAGTCGATGTCTAAATTGAATTGTGTGGTGAATCGCATTAAATTAAATTTGAATCGTATGTGTGCCTAAAATATTATTCCGATAGGAACCGTCTGTTCTGATGTGAGTATATTGGGTACATATTTTGTAAATGTTGATTAGTCAAAAATATCATTTGAATGAATAATGTCTTAGTTACTCTAATTTATGTATATTAAGTATATTAAGTAGTATTTTAATTTTCATAATTAACATACATAATTTCTAATTTGTAAAAATTGTTCAAACCCAAGTATTTTCAACAAATTCATGTTTTTAAAGTGTTAAATAATTATTTAAAATTTTAAAACCGTACTTCAATGGTAGTTTCATAAAAGTAAAAATGAACTATTTCTATTTTATTATATTTATATGTGCATGAAATTTTTCGAAAACCTGTTATTTTCGACGAAGTTGTTTTGACAACCTTAGATACATGGTGGATGAAATTTTTTTTTTATTTTCATTCAGAATTTCTGTATAGAATAACATAGAATGAGCAATTGTCTGATAATAATTACTTTCACAAAATTGACATAGTCAAAAAGTGAACACTTATGACACGCTATAACTATAATTACTTCGCAAATTTTGGGATAGGCAGCGGGGATCATGAATAATTATGATTTATGATATATCTTCTATATTGTCCAATATAAACAGATCCCAGCAATACTCGCCTAATATTCATTACAGATCCCAGGTCACCAGGGAGTTTCACTTCTATTATGATCTATGGATTCACTAACCATTTACTAAATATTTTATCATTTATCTAATTTACTAAAATAGTTTTAATCAAAAGTCATCACCGTGATTGTGGTCAATACGGTAATAGTTAAAAGACATACCCCCATTTAGAATTCAGTATATTACTTAAATATACATTTTGAACATTTATGAAGATATATTTTTAATATGGAAATTTTAAGGGTTAAGATGGTTAAGATTAAAATATACTATAATATAATAATATATTTATATAGATTAAAAATATATTGAAATTTGAACCTAAATTTATCATTTATAATTATTTAAAAACAAAAATGAATTCATCCCAATAAATAATACCATATGAGGTACCTTTATTATTATAGATTATGGGTTCTCCGATAATATTAGTGATCTTTTTATCACTAATAAATACCACTTAGTAGTATTATAATTACTTGTTTTAAACTTAATAATATATTATGGTAGAAAAAATAGGTTCAATAATTGAATATTTTATGAATTTTTTATAATACACCTTTATTTACAATAGTATAATTATTTTATTTGAATGTAATGTGTGGTGTAAAAATTTGCGTATAAGCAATAAAAAAACCATAGGTTTTGAATAATATGAAGTCAGTGACTTTTTTACGGAAACAAAGTACACAAATAAAGATTTGTTCTCATGTTATTTTCATTATATGCATTTAGCAATTTAATTATAATATGATAATACTATTTATACAAATTTTATATATAGCACCAAATGTAGAAATTATACAGTACAACTTAGGAAGTAGATAATAAAATTGTGGAATTGGTAATATAAAAAGTAATATCAAATGTGAATAGTTCACTATAACTTTTTGATTAGGTATCAAATGTCTTTATAAATATCCGGAAAATTGTCAACAGTTGTACAACAATATTTATATAAGTAAGTTAGTCATTAGTAGTAGTATTACAGTTAATATAAAAGAAAAACGGTTTCTCACTGCTGTGTTTGATTTTAAATTTATTGAAATTGTTTATTACTTTTGTAGTTTAATTTTAAAGGAAAAATTTAGGAAAAATTCAAAATTAACTTCATAAAAAGTATTAAATAGACAAAATTTGACATTAGGAAGCTTTGTATCTACGAACTAATAGTATAATTGTATTGATAACATTTTAATAAATGGTAATTAAATTAAAAACATATAGTTTGTTAAAAAAAAAAGTTAGGAACAACTTATACTTTGTTAGTGTGCTGGATTTCCGGTGTATTTTTGTATTTATTTTTTATTTTTTGTTCAATTATTGTAGGTATAAGAATAATAAATTAATTCCATACAAATATTTAAAATAATTTTTTTTGTATAGAACATATTTATTTATTTATAAATAATAAAACGACAATTCCTATAAGGACAAACAAAACATAATATTCGAGCATGTGAGATTTCCCTGTTTCAAACAAAAAATATTCCTAGTAACTACGACAACGAATCGATAGGACAAACAGACGAGCATAACGGGGATACAAGGTATTTAATATCTATACTTATGTACAGAAACCAAAATAAATGTTTTTTTTTTTTTTTCTAAAAATACCAACTGTATTACCGTTGTATGACAATTTTAAAAAGGGTGAATAAATAGAGTTCATATGCTATCAAAGTAAATTTCGAAACACGACTATGTATCTATGATGTAAAAGAAGGAACTTGAAATTTTAAAGGTTTTAAGTTTAAATTCCCACTGTGTACCACCGATCGGTGGAACCCCCCTAATCTAGAAGAAATTATATGTTCTTATCTGTATCTCGATGACCTATTTTTTTTGGTAATCTGATGCAATTTTTTTTTTTCTTTGATTTGGCCGACTTCATTTTCCGAAAATACTTCTTATACTTCTATAAAATAATGAAAATGAGGTCATTGACTTATTTTTGTTTTCCGATTTTCCAATACTGACTCTCGGCCCTTAATATTTTAGCGGACTGAAGCAATTTTGGGAGGGGGAAATGTCCCCTTTACCTTACGCCCCTTATCTGAACCCAACGCTGAACCTTATAATAACGTGTTCGGGGAATTTTTATGGAAATGTTCACTAAAAGGATTTATTATTTCATTAATTTTATGGATGAAATTATCAATATACATACATATATATATATATATATTATATATTATAATAAAAATCGTAAACAGCTCATAATAAACACGTAGATAAATGTACATAATGTACACTACATGAATATAGATAATATAATACAGGTGTAATGTCTGGACGTGTACACCGAAGGATTTATACAAAATACACGACAAAACGTATGATTCACATTTAATATTTTAATATACCCGTTTTGTTTTTCTATATACCGCATATTGTTATACAGTGTGACGGAGTGTTCGTGTTGTTTTTAGCGTTCGGTAGTGTCGATCCGGAGCGCAGAATCGGGAAATCCCGCGTTCGGGGGAGTCGTATCAAACGCAGAGACCCGGCACGGTCGGCTAGTGAATCACGAATCCCCGTACAGTGTGTGTGTGACGCCCGCCCGTCGCCCTGCGCGATTTTTCTCGTTTCTCGTGTCGCTTTCGGGTAGTTATACGTATATTTTTTTTTTCGAGAAAAAAAAACACCCTTTTCGCAAGTGCGTCCGATTCGTATAATTATAGGATCGTTGACAGAGTATGATAAGTAATCACATCGTGATCGGTAAATAGGCGTAGGTACGAAAAATAAAAAAACCCGGACATTTTTCGGTTATTTGTGGCTATTTTCATGCGATCTCGTTTGTTGATTTGTTTGTTTGCTTGTTTTTTTCAATTCAAAACTCAGAATAATTAATATTGCTTTTTCGATATGACGACGGAATATCTGTTGATCGTTGTACGACCGGACTAACATAATAATAATAATAATAATAACAATAACAATAAAAATAAAACGAAAAAAATCTCGATTATTTTATACGACATGTGTACAGTGACAGCCGGTGGATTCATACAGTTCAGTTCTCTGTGTTTTTGGATAGTGATGATAGCCAATTGCCAAGGTAAGATTTATTATATTATAATTGTGTTTTGTTTTTAATTTAAAAAATAACACTTGATTTTTCTCGTTATTTACAACATATATATTATTGCGATCACGTAATACTTACCTCGTACGGTTCGTATACTTATTATTTGGTTAGCCATAATAAAAATTGAGTATATGGAGAGTTAAATATATTCCACCGATTTTGGATATCAATTCAAAGATATCGTAAATTGTATTTCTATTGAATTTTGAAAAACTAATCTTTGAGGTATCTTAAAGGACGGAACGCATTAAAAAAATATTATAATTTCCATTTGGTCATTCATTTTTAAATCTTCAAAAATTACCTGAAAAAGTTAAAAGTAAAAAGTTTATAAAGTAATGGAGGATATTAATTGTAGCATAACTTTGAAAATGAGATAAAAATAAAACTATATTTTATGTAATTTTATCCTAGAAACAAAATGTAGGTAACTTGTATAAACGTTTTTTTTATTGACTTCCAAAACTGTAGGGAGATTTTTTAGCCACACCCTCTATAAGTATAATGAAATATTATGTTTAAATATCTGTGATTATTTTTCTCATACTTAAATTGTAATTTGATATTGCAATATAAATAAATATTTATGAATTAAATTTATTTTCCTTTACTACATTTAAATGTATTTTTAATATTTAATTAAAATATAATTTATTTTTACACTATTAAATTTTGTGTAAAATTTGTAGTAATATCCCTTTTTATATTTATGTAAACAATATTTTCATTTACAAAATCTTTTAATTATTTAAATTATATTTTTTTAATCTTTTGATTGTCATTTTACTAAATTGAAATAGAGTGAGTTCTGAAATAAAATTTTCGGAAACTCCTAAACGATACGTTAAAATGAATAAATTCTAACAGTTTGTGATTTCAATCGTATAGTGCTCTTTGAGCCTTTACATTGAGTTCGTTGTTCTTTCGTTACATTTTAATATGTAGTTAGAACGTTTGCAGAAAGGTTCTATTCTTAAACCAACGAAATTTCGATAATGTCGTTTTCAATTTCAATCATAAAAAACGAAAATAAATATCCCAAAGTATCGATGAGTAAATCATTGATTTATATTTTTTTTAGTTTACTATTAGATAATTAACACTTTTAAACTTTTCCAGTTGTCAAACTTATATTATGAAAACTAGATAATTGGCCACTTAAAATAGTTGACTAATTTTAATTTTATTTGTGTACTATGTATATTATTTAGTATGCCCTATAATTCTCGTTGATATTTTATTATTATTTTATATAATTACGCTTAATAAACAAATAATAAGAGTATTATATTACATTGTATTATATTAAATAAATTCATTATATTTAAAATATAAAATTTTAAATTGAGTTAAAAATACATGAATAAAATTAGTTTCACGTCACTATATTAACTGAATAATTTAATACGTTTTGTATTATTCAAAATGTATTTGTTTTTATAGGTCTGTGTTTCTTATTAAAAATAATAAAATAAAATCTTTTGTTTTATTTCATTAATGACAAATTTGTTTAAATTACTTTAGAATATAAATTGTTATATTTATATTAAATTATTATAATTTGAGTTTAATTTAAATTTTGTGTATTTAGCAGGATAATAATTTTGAGAGTAGTCGACTATATTATTAGTGATCAATATTAACCATTTGTTGACACAAAATTTCGGTCAGTTTTACCTATCACATGGCACTTCATACCATGTCCCTCGTTCAAATTATCAGCTATTGTACAATTATAGATATAGGTACATATTATTTCATGAGGTAATAGTTTTGGAATCATTATAAATACATTGATGTAGACAATATATTATATGATAATATTTTTTAGCCTTAATAAACTTATTTTTTTCTTGGCAATACCTGGACATATTTGAATATTAATATTATTACCATGTAGTAATATTGTATTACACTATTGTATGCTACTGAAAACCATTATAATATTATTAATTAATTTGATAAAATCAACACATTTAATTAGTGTAATTATAGTTTGAGAACTTTCTAGTATATAAGATGACTTGATAGTACTGTTATTATAAACACTACCTACTCATAAGCTATACTGTGTTTGTCTATCATATATATACGTGCATATTATAGATGTAGCTGTAAATTAACATTTACTCACGAAACTGATATATCTATTTAAGTTTATATATGTTAACATTTGATAAATTAACTCAAGCTTAGAATAATTAAGTTAAAATTAATTTACAAACTTGGATAAATGTTAATCGAGTTACATAACGAGTTGCATTTTTTTTTTTTTATGTTTAATAACAAGTTCATCTTGTGTTAGGTTATTTTTTCCCGTTATGTTAAGTTATTTTTACTGTCTAATGTTTTAAAATTCCTGTTTTTTTTTTCATTTAAACGCTATTTTAACTTATTAAATAGCTTTTTAAAACCGAAACATTGAATATTGTTGTTACTTTTTAGCCAGTGATGTAACTTTTATATTTGTATCTATTAATTATGTTGTCTTTTAACCAATGTCAAAAATCACTTCTATCTTTTAATTTAACGTTTTAAACTTTAATTTATAGTTCTAAATATTTGTCAACAGATATAAAGATTTGGAGTAAACTTTCAGAAATAAAATATTCGTTTATTTCAAAATGTATACGTATAGTGTTTAATATTAATAATATACTTATTACATATATTTGTGTTTATATCATATTATGTTATATTATATTGTATTACCCTTATCATCTTATTTAATCACTCCGTTTAAATAATAACATTGTGTTATTGCATAAAAATAAAATAAGTTAGGTTATCCGATCAGTTTTTGTCACGTTCTATAAACCATTTAAAATTTTATAATAAAAGAAATGTGTATATTTTTTTAAAATTGAAGATACGAAAAAATAAATTCTGGGCAATGCTGTATCTCAGATACAGATACACGATACATATTACAGTTCTGGTTATTGAACCATTGTCGAATTAGACGATGTGCTGTTGTTATATGTGCAACTAGATATATACAACTATTGTGAGGACGATAAAACAACTTTTACTTACATAATATATATATATATATAAAATATAATATATATGTATATACTTTTAAGAATTTATACAGCCGTACACAGAAGTCCGTTAAAAGTTTCTTGTACGTTAATATCTCATTATTATTATTATTATTATTTTTACTATTATTATTATTATAACTATTATTGTTGCAACTTTTGGTGTCATTTTTTTTCCTCAGAATGTTCATTTTGATCATAAATAACAATGTCGTTTCTCCGCGCATCTCGCCGTCGCGGCCTATCGAAACCGTACGAAATTAATTTCACCCGGTCCAATGGTTCTTCTGCGCAGTATAGTATGTAAATACCCTTAAACCACAAAATTATTAATTTTCACAGACCATTCTCCCCCCGACACGATCTCTACCACCCACCACCAACCCCGACCCACAAATACTATAAAAACGGTCGAGCGAAATAATCGGTAAACGTAAGTTTTTTTTTTGTATAATATACATATTAATTATCATTGATGTTATTGTTTGATATTATATGATTTAAGCTATGCGGTGTTACAGTAAATATTTTATTTCTATTCCATATAAATCAATTTCATTCAATTTTAAATTGTGTATAGTTAGCAGGTAAATACATTACAATGGATTCGAATAATTAAAAGTAATAGGTAGTAATGGTTTTTGATAATTTAAATAATTTTTTTTACAATATTTTGACTTAATATTATTAAATTGTATTTTTTAAGGAATTTGTTATTCAAATAAATAATCAACATAATGATTTTTGAGGAAAAAATAATTTTGTTTTTCTATAATTGTTTAGAAATGTGATTTAATGGCATAATTACTGGTTACAATATTATATAAGTTTTCAAGTTGACATAGGGATAATATAATATATTTTTATTCACTTTTGAAAATTAATATATGATATGAGATTATGTATTAATTTTCTTTTTGTTTTCGTCCAATTATATTTTTATTATAATAAATTTAGATACATATTAGTCTTTTTTAATCAGTTTCTAATGAAATTAATCGTGGAATGTTCAAAATCCTATTTATATAATACATTATAATATCGATATTATAAATTCAATTTCTATTAATTTTACTCAGTCCTGCGTAATATAGTATTGTAATGCAGTACTACCTATATTAATTACTTTGCCGTACGGTACCACGCTAAAACATTTACAATATTATATGACATATAATACTAAGTTATTAAAGTATGTAGTATATTATACTAGTTGCTAACTAAATGGTCGTTATAGGTAAATTTATCGACCAGACAATATAATATTACAATGGGTATCAATGTTTATGTTTGAACTCGAAAATTAAATTATGATATTTAATTATTATGTTTTTTCAAATATCCTTAAAAAATGTATTCTATTAAGGAAAATATAATATTAAGTTGTAGACTATTCAGCTATTTTAAAATAAAATGCAAATTTTTTTCTCATTTATCTTCACTTGTATCTTTTTATTGGCACAATAGTAGGATAAGTTACTATTTTTTTTTTATCCTCCAAAAATCTTTAATGCCCATAACCATATTTTAATATAATTCATATTCTAATTTACAATCACTGACCTTAATTTTAATCGATTCCATAAATTACCTCTAATCCATACATTTTGTATTCTATTTAACATAGTGTAGATACTAACACGCATTCACCGGATTATTTTCAGTATTTAATCTTAAATTGTCTTTTAGTCTATATTATTAAATGCCAAAACTTAGTTTTGTCTGATACAGTGGGCCTCAATATAATTTTAATTTTATATAAATAATAGATTTTACCATAAATCTACACTTTATTCTATACATAAAATATTCTATCATTTCTCCATCGTCTTGATAAACAATCTAAATGTAAATGCTATTCGAACTCCTCAGTACGCCCTATAAACATACTTCTGAAACTAACTACACCTGTAACTACATTTGTTCCTCTCTCATTTCTGAAGCTAAACTTTAAATAGTACGTATTTAACCTGATTATTATTCATAACATTATACAATGTTAACATAATTATTAACCGAACTAATACTATATCATCTGTAAAGATTGTACACCAGCAAGGTATTTATTTTCTATATTTTTAAGTTTTGGAGTTAATAATTTTCTAGTGAAAATAAAAACTGACTTAATGCTGATTCTTGGCGAATAACAACAACTTTCACAAGTGAAAACTAGTTCCTTCATATACATGATGTTCACTAGTTCTCGCTTCATAATTAATGCATAAATTGGAACATGCTCCTTATTTAAAAACCTCCTTAATAACTGTCCTTTTATTTTATCATAACCATTTTACGGATCAATGAAAAATGTATTTTTTAAAATACTCTTTTTTCAAACTAAATATCAGTTTCATTGTGTTAATTTCTCTTGCAAAAATACGAATTAATTTCCCTGTAGGTACACCTGTTTTTCCTCTTTAACATTTTTCCCAACATTTTTATATTTCAATAATTCTTTTTATACCTCATTATATTCCTCACTCCTGTACGTCATCCTTATTTTTTTAAATTTTTTTCCAGTTTAATATAGTTATAATGTTATATTAAATTTAATTGACGAATAGTGTAAATATTAATAGTATAGGAATATATTGTAAATATATAACGATCAATCAATAACTTTTTTGTCCAATTATGTTTTGTGGAATTGTCCATCAATATATTATACTACCCTATACTATATAATACGTATTGTAATGTTGTGCGTGTGATTACTTGTTTATTTTCAACAGTCGACTGACAACAAACTTTATAACGTAGAGAATGTGTAATGGTTAAAATTACTCTAGTAGTATTTCAATATTTATCTATTAATAATTATAACGTTTGCTACCGTAACGATAAGTTACGACATCATGTATCTCTATGGCGAAGAACGGAGATTTTTGTGTAGTGGCTTACCGACATTTATATTAGACGCTTACTAAGGATTTTAACGTCTATGGCCGAGGGAGTCTGTGCATATGAGTAGACTCTGGCCAGCAATATACAGGTAGTAACAAAAAGTCAGTGGTTATGAAGCGAGTGAAAATGTGCAGAACGGATGACAAGTGTATCAACGTCAAACATGTAGTAGATTGTTAAAGATAGTACATAAGTTAGTTTAAGATTAGTATAAAGAATAAATATAAAATAATAATATAGTAGTTGATATTCAATATAATCCTGTGTTCAGTAATAGTTTTAGTGATCCCAAGGTTGGCTCTTCAGCCTTTTAAAAATATAGGTATTAGTCGACCCTAAAAAGAAAGAGTAATACCAGCAAAATAAAACAATCTCCGGATGGACTCTACTTTCTGTTTGTGTTTCTGGCCGAGTCCACTCATATGCACAGCCCTCCTCTGTCATAGATGTTAAAACCTTCTAGCAAGCGTCTAGTATATGTGCCGACAGGCAACTACACAGAAATCTCCGAACTCCGCCATAGAGACACATGATACAACATATCGTTACACAACATTTTAGAAATGTATACTAGTTACATGTCACTATAACACATATAAACTAGATTATTCTAAGTAAAATTTTGCATAATATTTGTTAAAAATTTTGATTCCATATGAATAAAGTAAAAAAAAATAAAATAATAATTTAAATATTTGTAACATTAAAGGAAACCGTTCATTTTCTACTGATTATTTAAATAAAATATTATTTTATAACTATAAGATACATTTTTATATAAAAAAAAACTTAGAA
Organism: Pemphigus obesinymphae; assembly: GCA_025469235.1. Taxonomy (NCBI): domain Eukaryota; kingdom Metazoa; phylum Arthropoda; class Insecta; order Hemiptera; family Aphididae; genus Pemphigus; species Pemphigus obesinymphae. Next base: position 36,450 of record JAIPRL010002051.1, on the reverse strand, counting down.
TATACACAGGTATAATAAATGTATATATACGTGCTTTATATTATGTAAACATTACTGATGGGAAATGTTTACATAATTTTTTTTCCAAGTATTTGAATTCTTCTAGGCGCATCTTATAAACACAATATTAGTTTTAGTTATATGGATATTTATAAGAAAATATTTCTTAAAATAATCCATTTAAATCATAAAAAAAAGAAAATCATAATATTAATTAGCAATATTTCATATATTGTTACGTGAAGCAAAACAATTCTTTAATCGCTATTGAATGATAATAATATATAGTATTAAATTAGAATTATCGTAAAACATGCTAACAATATGTATTATTGTATAACAAATTGGTTAAAGTAATCTTTATAAAACTTATCACGTTATATTATATACCGAAAGCTGTATAATTATTTATAACTCCAACATATTGAAAAGAAAAAGTATAATCAATTTATTTACCGTTAACGATAGTTGACGAATCGTGTTCGAGGAACAAATCTATACACTAGTGCCTAAAAAAAATTAAAATACTTTTTTTTTCTCCGAAGTAAGTGTAATATTAATCCCTGTAAGAAATCTTAGCCGATTTCATTACTGATAAAACTATAATGTGTTTCCAAACTAACTAAAGTAGTATACTCATAAAATAATAACGACTGTAATTTTCGTAAGTTTAACCGCTTTGATTAACTTAATCCTTATAATTAACGTTAAAAAACGTGTAATAAAAGTTAAAAAAAATATTTTAGTTAAGCATACAGAATGAACCCTTGACATTATGATGAATATTTTAGGGATTTACAAAAAAAAAAAAAAAAATATACGACCACAGGATAGGATCTGCAGTAATAAAACGTACATTTAAAATCAGCCAGAGGTGTAAATAAATAAATATTTACGTATTTACATCTACCGCCGTAATGCAAAATTAGTTAATTCCACTTTTTATCGTGTTTTAGATTTAATATCAAATTAAAGCTTTTAAGTTCTATATTATACTCCTCAATAACATAACCATAAATCTATGTATTTATATGTAATTTAACAATAACAATATTAAGATAAAATTATGGCATCTCCATTAAAAAATTTCAATTTGTACAGATCTTTGAAAACATCACCATCGCATGATTTGTTAAGAATAATTTATTATGAGGTGTTATTTAAAAAGTAAAATATAATTAAATTTTTTTAATAGAGCTTGAAAATATTTTGTTAATTTCTGTAAAATAAAAGGTAAATAGTAGGTTAGTTTAGATCTACCACATAAACTCATACAAATATTGTATACATATTTTTTTTTTAAGTCAGTCAGTTAAGTGTGAAACCACATTGCATGCTGGGATAGATGCTGTTGATAAAATATACTCGTATTGCCCATAAAACTAATAATAAATAATTTCATCGACAAAATTAAACTGGGTGTTATACCTACATATATAGTAGTAAAATATATATATACTAAATAGTGGTAAATAGTGGTAAATAATTAAGAAATAATTTCCAAATTATTAAATTATGTTATAGTAAAATATATTTATTGAAGATTTCAAGTAACTGTGGCATTATAATTTTCCAATGCATAACCAGTATTGAGTCAATTTTTGTAACTATCCTTTAGATTAAAGAAAAGTACACATTATAACAATTAGTTGACCTTATAGCATATTTAAAAATATCCTCTAAAGGTACAGTTATAGAGGCTACATTAGAAAGGAACTTATCAACATAGCGCCAAGAGCAAAATAAATCATAACATTGACTATGAATATTAGAAAAAGGAGAAGACGATTTTTTAAAATAAATTTAGATTCCAACTAACGACTTCTTATTTCCACAGAAGGACAAGCACACACTATTTATAAACTAATTCAGGGAGTAGACATTATGGCACCAATAAAATTACGTATACATGATTATAAAACTGAATTAAGTTTCTTCCTATAACATAAAGAAGCATAAAATAACAAGAATAGGCTGTATTAAACCTTCACACCTATTACTGTTTTAAAAATAGTTATCAGTTATAGAGGATGAGAACCACATCAGGTCCGGACATGGGACGAAAAAAGTTGAACTATATGGTTGTCTGAGCTATAATTCGCTGAAAATGTGAAACCACCTCAATTTAAAGACTAAACCTATACCCAAATTTTTGAAAAAATTATCAACTCGCAATACTTGACACCAAACTTCACTAATGGTATAATGTTCAAGGGTTTTCTCGTGAAAATAATAGCCTGACTTTTTCCTAAGGAGACTTCAAAAAAAAATATCTGCTAAAGATTGAGATAATAACACCAAAGTTTTATTGGGTGTGTCATTAGCTACCTATATCAAGATATTTATTGTTAAAACAGCAACACAATATCATCTGCATAAAATAAACCAAAAATCCACTATTATTTAATAAGGAACTAACTCTCGTCATATATTTGGGTTATGAAGAGAAATTGGTACTGTTATATTTCGACATACATTTGGCATGTAAAAACATACCAACAGTCTTTGTTAGATGTACATTTTTTTTATAAAAAAAATAAATTAATTTAATTTAAAAATAAAATTATTTTATAGAATATATTATTTTATATATTTATAAAAATTACATAAAAAGTTTTCATATTTTGAACACATTATTATAGTTTTATATTAAATAATAAACATTTAATAATAATAATATAAGTACCTATAAAGTTTAAGTTTTTTAGCATTAATATTTTCCATTATATACATTTTTTTGTTCATTTTCGGCAATTTTCGGAAAATAAAAATGTTTTTCTCTAAAGTACTAACTAACAAATTTTTCATCAGATAGCTCTATCCCAAAAACGTTTGCTTATCTCCTTCTACACAAAAAATTTACATAAAAAATATAAAATTAAATTTTTTGAATCATTATTTTAAAAGTAAAACATATCTCATAGAAATACAGTTGTACATTATATATTATACAGAATATAAGACAAAATAATATTAAAATCAATATAAGTATGCATAAAATATTACTAATTATACCTATTTTAAATTTAACCGTATAGCAATGACCATTCATGTAATATATAACATATTATAGTTTAATATTTTTCAAAAGTAGGTCAATATATAAAAATGAATAAATTATAAAAAATGGTTTATGCAGTTAACACATTCTTAATATGATTCTAACTAAAGTTTTTTCCGTTGAACCAGTCATTTTGAAAGTTCCAAATAATATGCCAATAAAATTAAAAATTTGAGGAAACCAGAAGAATCATATTAAGAGCTTGATAAAAAAACATTGACATGTTATGCTCATGGACCTAATATTACCAAAATATTATACTTATGAAGTAAAATTATTGAAAAAAATATGATTTCAGATAATTTTAGAAAAGTATCATGAGGGCTTATATTATTTTCCGTTTCAAGTGTTAACTGATACAGCTTTTCTTTTAGTATGGTATATTTATATATATATATATAAATTAATCTCCTTCGAGATATATAGAATCACATTGAGTACTATAGAGTTAATTCTATAGTAATGTTAGGACAAATGGTTTCTTCAAACTCAAAATGAAATTTTTGGATGGTTCAATGTAATAGGATATAATATGAAAGCATTATAGTTTTATCTATAGTACAGCTCGTTTATAAAGAAAAGTGAATTCCATAAAAAAATGTATAGAGATATTATAGTCTATTTGAACTGACTGATTTACTATAAGATACAACTTTTCGCGGTATTAATAAAAAAAGTATATAATATATATTTAACGAACTCTTAATTCGGATTGTCCGACTTTAAGCTCTAAAATATAATTTTCTTAATATTTCATTAAAAACAATTTTTACTGTGTTATTACATGAAATTAACTAAATGTTATATTAATATCTGACCATACAGAATTGTATCAGTAGAGGAGTATGAAAAATATATAAGCTAAGGAAGTGGTTTCTGACTATGGAAAAGGAATCATTTTATTTTAAAGAATTTCCAAATTTAATCGGTTTATCATCAAATATATATATATATATATATATATATATTGATATTTGTATTATACTCAGGTAATAATTCCCAATATATAGTATTAATAAATATTGGTTTTCGATTTAAAATTAAATATTAAGTAATTATGCTAATATTATAGTATAAATATTTAATGTACAATCATTATTCAATGTTTATAATTATTAAAAAACAAATATTTAAATTAAAATCAATAATAATTAATAAACATTTAGCATTTAATATAATATACTATTGTAAGTTAATTATATTAGTATTTATATATTCAGTATTACACCTATAGTACCTATATATTGTATTTGTAGTAGTGATATACTTATATATAGTTACGAAATGAATTACTCGGATTCGCAGTTCACCCATTAACCCCATTAACAGTTTTACGATTTAATTAATATTTTTAAGGTCAGTAGTTTGTGCTAGGCGTTCAACAATAATTGATCCTTTCCCTTTTACCCATTACATGTCGAATTTAAAAAAATCCTTTCTGTACGTGTACCTATGTGATAAAAGGAATATTTTCTGAAAATGTCAAATTTCTATGAAAAGTAGTTTGTGCTAATCGTTGAATAATAATTGAACCCCCTACCTTTTTCTCCTTACATGATGAATTACAAAAAATACTTTCTGTACGTGTATCTATATCCTTAAAGGAATATTTTTTTAAAATTTCAACTTTCTATGACGAGTAGTTTGGTCTAGTCATCGAATAATAATGTACTCCCACCCCTTTTTTCCCTTAAAAGTCGAATTTCAAGAAAATCTATCTGTGCGTATATCTCTGTCACTTTTTTCGAACGAGTGGTTTGGGCTGGTCGTTGAATAATAATCGACCATCCCTCCCCTTTTCCCTTTAAAGGACCAATTTTAAAAAATCCTTTCTTAGCGGTAGTCTATGTCAATAAAGGAATATTCAGAAATTTTCCCCTACGTCGTTAACCCCATATTGTATATTTTTCTCATTTAGATCAATCAGATATTCTATAGCCACATAATATGTTATTGACTATGTGCTATATTATTATATAACTGGAGTTTCATTTGAAAAGTTCAACTGAATCAGAAATTGTTGTATTAAATTTGTTTGTTTCATTAACATTTATTTTCTAATGTTTATAAAATATTTATTAACATTTAAATTTGGTTCATTTAACGAAAATCCAATTAATACTAAATAATAAAATAGAATTAAATGAAAAATAAATATTTATTAAATATTGAATATTGAAATTTTAATGTTTATTGAACATTTAATAAATAATTTCATGTTACTTTGATAACTGTATATTTATAAACCGCACTATAAATAAAGCATACACATTTGGTATCTGAGACTTTGATATACCTTCAAAACAACTTGTATATTTTTGTTATACCTATGCTCAGAGTTCCCAAAAACGGAGATATAATAATTCAATATACGATAATACTCTACATTTTTAAAAAAAATTTATATTTTACCTTATTTATTTACCCGTTTTTGGTTTCCTGAGTAAAAGTAATTACCAAAATATACCAGAATAAATTTTTATAACATTTGTAAATCAAGCTTATTTTTACTACGATAGAGTGAAACATATAACTAAAATCTACATTACACCTGAATGTAAACAACAAACTATTGCATATTATTACAATATATTACGTATTTGCAATTAGCACTGTCGCTTTGTTATAGTTTAAATGAATGTTATCGTTAACGATTCTAACATGTATCGATATAATGAAATGTACAAACGATACATATTATTTTACAATGATATATTATTTTAAGTTTCTGTAAATTGCATTGTGATATATGATAAAAAAAACTTAACGATTATATTCAAGAATAATTCGCGTGTTTAAGCGATATTGTGACATGTAATATTTTACATAAGAAGTAGGAATGGCGTTCCACAAGAGTCAAGACTAAATTTTAGAGCGTGGAAATCTAAGAATAAAAATGTTATTTTATTTTTTGTACAAATTTAGTTAATACAACAACGAAAATAAAAATAAACTATATTTAAAGAAATTAAACAACAAAATGTTTATGTTAATGTTTTTTAAACTCCTCTCAAAAGATCAGACTTAAAGAATGTTCCATAAAATGTATACCTAATTCAAATTTGAAGACATTTGTTTGGGGAAAAAAAAATTATAATTTGTCAATAAAGATAATACTAGTTTTAATTTATTAAAAACAAAATATTTATAATTTAAAATATATATCTATATACTCGTATAAATATATATATTTATATAAATATATAATACACACTTGCAATATATTATATTATATAGTTGTCGTTCTTTTTATAAATATATATATATATATACATCGAAATGTATGTCTATTTAGTTAATATTTAAAAAAAATAATAATAAAACTGTAGTTAAGAAACTAAAGATTATCAAAATATGCCAATAATGCTTAATTTCGTAAACATAATTAAGTAATTAAGTGTCTAAATAAAACACTATGTTAACTCAAGATAACAAAATATATGTTATGAAAATCAACTATATGCATTTATCTATATAAATTTATTATTATTATTTATATGAATTCTAAAAAAAATTCTATCTAGATAAGGTAAAAATAATTTTTTATAAACTTACATCAATAAAACAACAAATTAAAAAATGCATTTTTCATCCATACTAAGGAAAGTAATTATACTTTATCAAAAATATATTGTAGATATATTCGTGTCATTTTTTTATATTTATATAAAAATTCTGGAAAGTAGATAGGTACATATTATTTTAACTTTATTGGTATAAAATTATACATAAATATTATATTCTAATATTTATTTTAATTTTATCAATAATCATTATTTTTAATAATTTACAACATCAAATTTCCTCAATTCCTTGCAATAGTTTTAATAAAAAACATTTAATTATTATGTTAACGTAATTATATTTACAATGTATATGGATGAGAGTGATTCATTAATATAAATTAATTATTTTAATTATATAATAATTAATTATAAATATTAAAATTTTGGTCATCCAATTGGAATTGCTTCGAACAAGTCATGGAACTTCATGAACAGACAGCAAAGCTTCTAAATAGTTGAATCGTGTTATTGAAGTTATCTGTTTATGACAATACCATATAAACGCTATATATATTAAGTTAGCATTTTTTTCTATACAAAACGAATTTATATACCAAAATCGTTTTAGAGTTATCCGTTAAATTATATTATTATATTATGTTTTACTAAATTGTCGTACATTTATAACAGCAACTTAAGTGTATATTTTACACAATCCACTATTTGATTTCTGTAAATCTTGCTTTTATAAATATTCATATTGTAATTCTTAAAAACTTATATAATTGATTTTCATCTTGTGTGCTAACAATAAGTAGGCACAATTCTTATTTTAATTAGTGATCAAAATACTAGTATATAGATTTGTATAATATTGAAACATTTTTTACGTATTTAAAATATATTTTAAATGTTGCGAAAAAAAAATAGTTAAATAAAAGTAATTCAAATTCATTTTTTTATTAAGTTATCTTTCTTTGTATTTTGGTCATTAATACTTTATTCGTTATTATTGAATTAACTTTTATTTTTATATAGTTATCATTATAGTCAAACATAAGTTGTGAAATGTATGTAATATAAGTTTTATTATACTAACAATTGTTAAAATATTCAATATTATATAATATAGTGTTCCTCCTTTAAGTTAAATCAGATCTAAAGTAATTTCTGCTTATAATAAAAGGTGATTAAATGGAGGTAGTGGAGAGAAGCAACAATCGGGACTATTAGTGATTTCTGTATAAGAACTAACAGCAATGGAACGAATTAATGATGATAGCTCGAATACCTTTCAATTACTGGCTTATCACTGGCTATGTGAGAAGAAAATGATCATACCACATTTAAAATATAAGTAAAGCATTATGCATCAAGTAGAGAAAAATTTAGAAGTTACAAAAATAGATAATCTCGGAAACATCAGAGAAGAATCAAGGCGTCTCGTGTATTCAGTAATCAAAATTCTTGGAAAAATATAGAAACATTGAACGTGAGTACTAAGCTAAATATTGGAAAATATATAAATGGAATATAAAAAATGTAATGGAGCTTATGTAATTTTTGACGAAGAAAATTATGGTCAACTAGAATTTTGTGGTAGGACCAGTTTAAAAGTTATAGTGATTTAAATTTAGATGATTTTATGGTGTTTTAATATATGTACCCGATTATACATGTTATATAGTGTATGCCTACACTACGATCAATTTACTCCAATATTACATATAACACAGTTGTAATACAATTGCTGAACTTAAATTTCGTATATTAATAGTTGGTTAGACAGATACAACAAACACGGGTATTGTTTCCTCAAGCTAATACTTGATATTATAATTAAATTATAATTCACTTATTAATATATGATAGGTAAAATGATAAGTTATAAACATTTTTAAAAAAATGCAAAAAAACTAATCTGAAAAAAGAGTTTCGAACAGCGAACCCCAAACTGCTGTAATATGCCATTAGACTACAGTATATTCCTGGAAAACTAGAATAAAATAGACCTCTTAAAGAAACATCGTAAAATCCAAAAATTTTAAATTTCTATAATACTTAGAAATAAAGTCTAACTACTAAATTCTGACCTTGATTTATTTCATCGAAAAAATAGTATAAAAATTTTAAAAATGGAATAATTCAATCTATTTAATCTATAAGTAGATAATTTGCACATTTTTCACTCAATAGGCAATGAATCATTAAATCTTTATAATATAATTAATTTTCGTATAGGGCAAAGGTATCTTATATAGTGAATAGTAATATATATATTATGCAATTTGAAGTATTCCCAAATTAATATGGCTTCACGAATTGGTGACTTATAATTAAAAGTTTCAGTTCTGATCGAGTTTTAAAAATGAAAATGATTGTATATACATACTAATTATTCGGACTATTCGGTTAGTTTGGACTTTGGACTATTATGTATTTAATATAAGGTACTAAGAACATCATTTGTCAAATAAATGATTTTTAACGCTGGACTATCAATCTATACCAAATTTATGAGACTAGTTGGTAAAATGGAAGAATGGATAATGTGAATTACAGACTTTAAAACCAATCGTAAGGTAGACTACAGAAATTAGAAGAAGATAGTACGTTATAATTTTTTAAAGATAAAAATAAATTAAATATCTAGTCTTTAAAGGATTTTAAATTTAAATATTTAAAAAATATTTTAATTTCTACATAACTGGATACATTACATAGTTATTACATAACTATATAATTCCATTTTTAAATAAATGATTAAATTTTATTCTGTGTTAAATAGTTTATATATTAATACAATTTATTAAAATGTATGTATAATAAATACAAATTATAATAAAAATAATAATATATTATAATTAACACAATATTATTACGCTAATAATTTTTCATCGTAATACATATTTTTGTACGGCTTCAAAATAATAATTATACATATTATTTGAATACTATTTGAGGATGATAATTTCATAATTTTATCGTAATTTCTATAAAGTCGTTTAGCAATAAAATAATCTGGTCCCGTCGCGAAGTAAGTTCACTATACAGTTGTCTTTGTAAAAGTAATCAGATCGTTCATAAATAAAATACCAATACCAATAATATTCGAATGGATATAAAATCTCATACGTATGTAGATGATTATCTCGGGATGTTGTAGTTTCATATATTCTATATTTATCAGTGTACAAATACTTGTTTTCGCGTTCAAATTGCACGAGTTTATCTATCCACAATAAAAATATACAATAATGCATTTATATACACAATATATGGTGAAACATTAGCTAATGAAAAATAAATACTTTTTTGTTAAAAATACATATTATATCAATATTATATTATTTGAATACATACCATAAGCTTAGCATAAAAAAGTTTTATTTAGCATTTTTAATCAGTTAAAATGCGCTGTTTAAAGTATTAATGTTCATATAACTAATAACTTATATAAATAATATAAAAAATTATATTATTCTATTGAAACTAAATAAATCCAAATTTTAGATGAAATTCCACTTGTTTAACTGGTTTAAATTATTACTTGAATTTAATAATCACTTATTCATTATATTATGTAAAAAATGTATACAAATGTATATTAGCTGATAGAACTTTTGCATTTATAAATTATGCATAGCTTTGATAGAATCATTCAATACTACTGTATGTATTGAATTTATCGAATTAAACTTTATCATATACCAACAACCTATATTTGGTATGGTATTGAGTTAAAAAAAATTATGTTAACTTGTTCAATAATATACACAATATAGGTATTCATAAAATCCTATTCGGAAAAAATATTATACTTATAGAACCTTTCCATACTATGCCTGATGATACATTATGTATTCCTCCATTGACTTAGTATGAAAAAAAGCTTTTTACTGATTTTTACTTTCGATAAATATATTGTAGATACAAATCTATAATATATAAAGCATTTTGTAATAAAATATTTTATCTATTGTTGCACAATACCTTGTATATGAGTTATTTTTCAAAATAATTAAAAAATTAATCAAATTAATAATTGTATATTGAAATGTAAATTCAAGTTCGATCGAGATGGAATAATATTATAGTTAGTATTAATATTTATTCAAATAGTTTATATTTGTGGTACCTAGTTAAAATGTTTATGTAATCTTGTACTATAGGTATATTAATTAATCATTTATAAGATACTAAGAACAAACTAGTTTTCAGGAGTCACTGCAACTAATTTAATATATTGCATTCAGGACTTTAGAAGTTTAAATTTATGTTTATTTCATTTTAAAATCGTGTATTTATAATTCATCTATTATTATAATATATGTCAAACATAATACACTGAAAAATATATTATTAAATTCGTTACTAAGATTATGGGTACATTATATTATATTGATATATATTTTGTTTAACTTCAAAATAAAAATTATGAATAACTTAGATTTAATTTTAGAAATATTTTCTATATTTTATATTTTTTTTCTTATTTATTTCAGTGGTATATATTTAAATATTTTTAATAGAAATTTAAAAGCAAAAATTAATTGTAATATTTTATTTGTTTATCTATGGTAGTTAAAACTATATAAATGTATAATTTAGACGTACGTGTTCCAATGATAAAAAATATTATGATATATAATTTCATATAGAGATTATATTATCCAAAACCCTCCATAATTTTCAATGGATTTTATCTAATGACTAAATTCTATAAGTGGATTAAAATATACACATTATCCCAAACATGAAAAAAAATTGTAATTATATTTCTGAGTATTTAGGAAAATATATTAAAATGAATATATTTCTAAAAATTTGATTAACAAAATTTAATATACCGGGTATTTATGATTATTATTAGAGATAAGTTCCAAACATTTTTTTGTATAATTTAAGTACAGATATATAATTTATTTAATATAACACAGAAATGTATGTCCTTTTTTCTCAAAAAGAACAAAAAGTTTTCGACCTGCACTACTTTTAAAGGGCTCCAAAATTAAAAACTTTTATTGAAAATTACAAAATTGACTGTTCAATTTAAAATCTTCACTATAAAACAAAATATTTTATACATATTATTTATATTGTCCTCCTAAATATTCAAATGTACTTAGTATTAACTATATAATGGTGCAAAGATAGGTATTACGAATTGCAATATCAATTATTAAAAATAAATTTAATAGAGTACCTATATTTTGAGAAATTAATTAAAATATTGTACCAGATATCTGAAATTACTCCTGTTCGGTTGATTCACACTTATAATTTTTTTTGCCAAAGAGCGATATATAATATTATTCGAAATATTAAAAAGACATCTATCTTTTTTTTTTTATCTTACAGGAATTTTTATATTTTAATTTTAATATCAAACATTTAGGTAACTGTAAATGTATTATGTTTTTTAGTCTTATTTGTATACGTATACGTTTTAATATGATAATAATATAAATGAAAAGTCGTTATCTAAATCTGAGTCAAAAATATTTATATTTTGGTTGTTTTGTTAGAAAAATCATATTCTGCCATAACCACTAAATTAAACAATTAAATAATTTATTCAGTATCAAAATTTCAAAATATACGGTATTTTAATAGTAACCTAAAAATCTTTGGTGAGATGAGAGACAGCTCTGAAATAAAACGTTTCCCCATAATTACATCATAATTATATGCGTTTGTTCACATGAACGATCTCGATGCGCTCCTGTCCGAACCACTGACTGGGAAAACCGTATAGTTACCATTAAAAGGTATATTAACAAAAAAGTTGTAGGTCGGTAAAACCCGTCCGGCACGTGTCGATTTTTTACGGTACGATAATCTTTGCGAGACGGGTATGGGGAGTGGGAACGTGCAACTTTTACCAAACGCGTAAAGTTAATCCACTTTGTTGGGCCCTGCAAGGTCAATGAATTTGTAGAAATTTTGATTTAGTTTAGATGTACATATAACAAATTATTCTACAGGAACATACTCCATAAAAATATTATGTCAAATGTTCAATATAATAATAAATTTAAATACCTAATATATATTTAATAGTATACCTGCAATATTATACATTATATATACTGATATTTTGTTAGATGATGATTATCTTGATGATATCTAAAATATGCACATCGACACAATGTTATTACTAAGGCTACCCATAATTTGAGAAAATTTTTGTTATTGTTAGATATATTATTACTTACAAATAGTTTAATAATATTTTATAAAATTATTTAATTTTGAAACACTAATTTATAGTTTATAGACATTTTTAAATTATATTTTGAATTATAATCGTATATTATTTGCTTCTTTATATCACCGTGTTTAAAAATTCTAGTAAAATGAGTATTTGGGACGTACCATAGAATTGATATATTTTTGGTACCTACTTTGGAAAAAATATTTTTATATTTACCGAATACATTTTTAATGAGTAATGATGACTACCAACCAATTATGTATATTCGCAAAACACAATTTTAAATCAATTATCATATATATATTATCTATTACAAATATTTACTCTTAAATCATTATTCAAACATAGACCAAAAATTTAAAACATAAAAACACACGACAAATGAAAAAATGTCTGCAAAATTGTTATCCCAAACTAATTACAACATAAATATAAATATAAATAAATAATAAAATGTTAAACAACTACTGAGTCCTTAGAGACTCAGTAGTTGTTTAACACTGAAGATGAGAACATTGTTTTCGAAATACGTATTTGTTAAATAAAAACAAATTCTTTTTGTAGAAACTGGGTATTTATTTATATTTATAAATAATTCTACAAGTAACTCAACACCAAAATATTAATTACAACAATTTTATAATTTAATGTTTTAAAATAATAATAAAAATTCTATCTTATTGCGTCCTGGATAGAATCAAGCCTTTTGCGGAAAATATTATAGGAGATTACCAGGGTGGTTTCAGAGGAAATAAATCCACAATAGACCAAATATTTATTATAAGACAACTGTTTCAGAAAACTTGGGAACCCGATCAAGAACGCTCTCAAAGAAACTAAAAGTCAAACTATACATCAAACTAATAAAATCTATAGTACTGTATGGAGCAAGATGTTGGACTGTAAGGAAAAGTGATGAGACTAAACTGAGGGTTTTTGAAAGGAAAATACTAAAAAGGATATAGAGACCCCGACTTGACCAGCAAACAGGGAAATGGCGTAAGAGACACAATGGTGAGATATATGACCTGTACAACAGGTCGGATATAGTAAAAGAGATAAAAAGGAAAAGATTGGCATGTACAGGTCACTTGTGGAGAAAACCTGAAGCTATGGTAAAGATGGTTCTGAGAGAGAATCCAAGAGAGAAAAGACCCCTAGGAAGGCCCCGAATGCGATGGGTGGATTGTGTCAAAAAGGATGTAGCAGACATATACCCGGATGAGAATTGGCATATTTTGGCGCAAAACCGTGATGGACGAAGTTGCGTCATGAATGCGTTTATGTTTGAATGTGTGGTTTAAAAGGCTGTAAAAAAAAAAAAATAATATTAATAATGTGGTTTATTTTAATTTTATAATAGCCAACAGGTACTTGAAAATGTATAACAATTTTTAACAAGTATTATTCCAAAAATCTTTTTATCAAAATTGAATACAGTTCATTACATAAATAATGATTCTATAATTTTAAAATCATCACCATAAAAACTTAAATATAAAACTGAAGTACAAATGTTTTGAAAATATTACCTAAATTTTGAATAGTTTATAGGAATAAAATTATAAATTTTGAGACGTTTAAGTCATAATATGGTTAGTTGTAGGTTTTAAGATATAATAATTTAATACAATGAAATTAGTAACTACATTACTCTAATTATAACTGTTTTATTCAAAAAAACCATAGAAAACGATAATAACTATTTATTTTTATAGTCACTGAAAATTTTTCAATAAAGTTTCGGTGTAAAAATTGCAAAAAATGGACGTATTGTATTTTGAGTGTTGTAATGAAAGTTAAGGTCTAGAAATGTATGTTCAGAATTTTTATCACATCAATACTAATTCTAATTTTAGAGTAAATTAATATGACCAAATTTCTAGATATGATCAACAATGTATATTTTCAAAAATTTTAATAGAAAAAAACCTATTGAATTTATTGGAATTAATATATGGAAAAAAAGGCTATATTATTGATAAATGACATATAGAAATTTTAAAATAGGCAAATTTATTTTAACTATAGAAATGAAGAAATGACAATGTTGTGACAACAAATTCTGAACGTAAATTTCTTACATTATCAGTCAGTTATAGACGTAGTCAGAAATCCGGGTATCAAGTATTTATATATTGGAAATTTTTTTCACATTTTCGATAAACACATAAAGAAAAACTACCGAAAATAATGGTTTTAATACATTGAAATGTATACATTATATGAAGGTCAATAAAAAAAAAAAAAACAATTGAGAATATCGAAAAATTTTTTCTCTAAAGTATAGACTAGGTGAAATTTGCTATCAGAAACAGGGTAAGGTTGTAAAGATTGGTTCAGATTGGGTTGAAAAGTTGTAAGTACTCTGAATAATAACAAAAATAAAAATTCTAAAAGTTAAAAGTTTTAATTTTAAAAGTTTGAGATATGTGTGGTAATTATAATTTTCAAAGTTTTGAAGTCCTAAATTTCATAATTTTTGGATGAAAATATCAAAACGGAATATTAGGTTAAATTATTATATTATTATTATAACTCTAATTAAAATAAAAAAATCTCTAAGAAACATTGTTCAACATTATTTTTATAGCCATATATTAAAAATGTATTATGTTGTTATAGAATATCCATTGTCCTCTTAATACCAAAAGTAATGAATCTAAAAACTTAACATTTTATAAATGATGTATTTTACTATCTTGGGTGAATAAACGTAGATTTTCCAATTTTTTTTCCTATAAAGAAAAATTAACAAAAAATCAAGTTCTTAAAAATTGCATGTCATATTATATTATTTCATCTGAGTATATGTACTCAAATTAACCTGACAACTGAATTATCCTGTTGGTTTAATAAATAAGTAATGCACATAAATATATTATAATAAATTGTTGTTATACTTCTTCTAATTTCTTATAGATTTATAATTTTTTATGAATGATTTGTTATTGTAAAAAATATATTGTAATACAATTGTTGATTTTTTTTATTTTTTAGTGAGCTTAACCGGAATACGACGATACAGGGGATATAAATGTCTAGCGCAAAAAAATATATTTTTATAAATATATAAATTATCCAAATATACGTTTTGAAAATTATACAACTTTATATGCATTGACATAATGGTTAATGATCATTTCAAACAGCATTTTTTGTGATTTGAAGGAGTTTATTTATATCCATTAAATTGAAAGCTTCTCTATAATTATTACTTATTTTATATCTGTGATCCATTTTGGTTTATAATACCACAAATCGTAATATTATATCTGCAAGCGATCCTACAACACTATTTACGTAGTTTCCTATTAATAATGTGAACTTTTTAAATAATTTTCAATAGCTTTTATGAAACAATAATATGATACTCGGCTCCGGGTTTATTTTTTACTGTGAGCGATAAATTTAAAAAAATATAACAATTCAAAGTAAAAATTGTATAAAAATAAAAAACAACGAAAAATAGTTTTAAACCATTCGGGACAATGACATGGTTGTGTGTTTCGAGTTTTTTTACACTCTATATTAATGTAATATTCCCCGTCCCGGTAACTATTAGCAAACTAAACGTTATTCTTTAATGAGTAAAAAGAGTAAAAAAAAACAACAACAGCGAAATGTGTATTTAAATACTAACAATAATATTCTTGTGGATAGAAAAATAATAAATTATTGCGGTTTCGGTTGTCTCTCTGACGTTAGATATTATTCTTTGTCGGAATTAAATTACACGGGCTTATAGAGTACTCGAAAAATCCGTTTGCCTACCTATCGAATAATAATGATAAAAATTTATAAAAAAATACATCGGAATACAGATTATAATATTATTACAGAATAATATAGATATCGTTATCAAACGACGAGGGAACAGCGTATCCTCATACCACCCCTTATCAATGCGTTGTGCCCCGAGCTAACGCGAATCCCAGCGGTTCGCCGAACCGTGGAATCCCCTGGCTTTAGCGCTTTAGATATATAACGGCTCTAATATTTTATATAAATATATACCAACGTTTTACGAAAGTACACGAAGCAACGAAAAATAACTGTTTACGTTTTTGTTTCATTGTGTTTTAGTATGAAAAGGTTGTAAATCGCATTTTAACTCAATACCCTCGAAAATGGCGCATTTTCTGGCGCACCATTGACCGAATTGTTCGCACAGAAGTGGGCGATTATATTAAACGAATACTGATTAAAAGTGCAAAAGTAATTATTATTATTTTCATTCAATAGAACCAATTTGTTTTAAGAATGAATTGTTAGCAGGGAGTGGAAACGGATTCGAATCACGGCTGAAAACCCGTATAAAACGATAAAAATTACCACCTTTTTTGAACCTTAAACCCGAAACCAGAATAAAACAAAATCATTTTTTAACCCAATACCTCTGTTCCGGTAATTGAACAATTTTTTTTTTATGTTCTTTTTAATCTAAACCCAGTCATAACGAAAACCGATTTTTATGATTAGTATGTTTTCACTGAGGACAACGATTTACGTAGAAAAATTTCAAAACAAATTCAGTATAGTAAATAATATAATATTGGGTATAAGAAATGTTATGTACAGTTGGTACATGTTTTATAGTTTTCATTTTGTACTAACCAAATAATCAGCCTAATATAATCGATTTTGTATACTCTATAATTATAACTTACTAATTTAATTTAAAATGTCATTAGAAAAATATATTCAAATTTAGAATTGTCAAAAAGGAAAAATTATTTTCTACTTGAAACTTGAAAATGTAAAATTGAAAAAAAATTCAAATATTTTCAAACTCGTATCCCAGAAATCGAAACATTTGAAACCCGAAATCCAAAAACTTATACTTGTAAAACGATAATACTAGCTCTAAACCACAAACGAAAAACTTGAATTTTTTTAACCTGTAACTCTAAATGTTATGATAAAGTTATTTTCAATAAAATTACATGCAGATTATTTTAGATAAGTTTAGAGAAAAATGTTTGTATATAGGACTTTAAATAGGTGGAATTTCTAACATATTTGCAATGTGAATTTTTTTTTTTATTGAAAATTTAATCGTTGGACGGACAAATTTAACGTTTAATGCTATCTTACATACATTCTGTAAATAAGTATGACTAAAGAAAATGTAGCTATCCTAATATTATCAAATGTAAAGTAAACTAACTTAACTTTAGCTGATATGCACAAAATTACTATACCCCTACAATTTTAGTTAGTGACTCTATAGATGTTACATCAATACTATTATTAAAAGAATCATTAAGTGTGTAGTGATAAGAACTTAAGTTTATAAGCTCGAAAATTTACTTTAAAAATATGAATAACTTCTAAATCAATAAATAATTCTTAATCTATAATTTGAAACAAAATCATTTAGAAAAAATATCCACATTTCCCAATTTAAATAATCTTAGTCTACTCTTGATTTATTTATTCTTTAAAGTTATTCTGATTCCTTTTAAATGTAAAGTTTAATTATTGAAAACAATTTGAATACTTACGTACATTTTTATAATTTCTCTACAAAAACTTAATTGAAAACATATTTTTATTTATTATTTTTGATTAATTAATTTTATGTAAAATAAACCAACAAAAATACAATTTAAAAAAAAATAAAAAATATTGTACTTCTCAATAAATGTTGTTTAAAGATGCTATAGTTAATTTTGTACTTTTAAGTATACTTGTGGTATTTAAATTGTTTCTTTTTTTTCATTATCAAAATCGGTATGCAATTAATAATGTATATTATGCAAGCTTAAATTGCCAATTAGTGAACAAGCTGCATAGCAATATGCATAGAATTTTAACTGTATTATCTTCTGATGTACTAAATTATTTTTTCTAAATACTATATAATGATATAAGTTATACATGTTATTCTATTGTCTAATTTATTCAATAAGGACATTCAAACGTATTTAGAAAGAGAATAATACAAAATATTAAATAAAGTAAGTTAGTATACAGGGCCGTTTAATAAAAAAAAAAAAAACTAAGATAAAAAAATATATCTTGATGAATCTTTCAACAAACACAATATCATTGTAACTGCAAAATAACTTCATATATTATATATTATCTAAATACTCAAAAATTAATGAGTATTTTCTTTTTGTATTATACAAATAAAAATCATCCTTAACATAAACTTATTGTATATACATATTTTGGATGGTTGTTATTTTTCAACAAGATATTTTTGTGTATAACAGTCCTCCACAAAAATGTTGTTTAGTAAATAAGCAAATTATTATTGTTATTATTATTATTTTAAATATGTACTTGTATATTTTTCTTAAGTTCTTCCATGACGATTGAAGTTTTTCTATAATTGAGATCGTATTTTTTTTTTTTTATTGAAAATACTTTAATCACGGTCAAAAGTATAATATAGAAATAAAAAAAACACTAGATTAAATAAATCATATAATATATTATATAGTCAATAATGAAGTTTAAATAAAATGTTCCAAATTATGTCAGTTAAGTTGAAAATTTGGTTGAAACTCATAGATTTTACAAGTAATGATAATAAATAATATTAATTGTATATATGGACAAGAAAAATATCAGCATAAACACGCAAATTTAAAAAAAAAAACATTTGAAAATGCTAATAAGATGGTATAAAAAAGTCAATTTTAAAATATTACATGTAATTATCTAAATACTCTTAGTGAAGTAGGTATGACTATATTTAATTAGATAAATACATAATACGGTTATCTATTAAGGTTGGAGCTCCACATATTATCGTATATTAAAGAGGCGTAACTATTGGACTAAGTGCTAGTCATTGTTTATCTGATTTATATAAATAAAATATAGTAGGGAACAATAATTTTTCATTATTGGACGATACATTTTAATGTTTAGATGGAATGCATTAAAAAACATTTGTAGAGAAAGCAATTTTAAATTGATCAAGTCTATTTTCAAATTTTTGCATTAAATATTTTGAGAGATTGCTGAAAATAATCTGGTTAATGAGGTTCTCTCTTAACTCAGTGGCGTTTTTTAGGGGGGAGTGATAGGGGCGATCACCCCCTATCTTGAGCCCTGATTAATACATTTTTAAAATATCACCTAATATCTATAATTTCTATACTTTCAAAAAAATTAATATTCTAAAATCATAAATACTAAATTATCTCCCGTGTTTAAAAACATTCTAATCCCTTAAAAACATGGTTTTCATCCGAACAAATTTACATTAACAAATTTCATATTTTTCGAACATTACATTTTAGATTTATTTTCTAGAGGCGAGCAAACTGACGTCATATACCTTGATTTTGAAAATGCGTTCGACAGAGTTGATCATAATTTAATAATTATCAAACTTCATCAATTTTGACGATATTATCAAGGCTTAATTTCCTTTTAATTAATACATTTCAATTTGATAAAATCTTTTTCTAAAGCTATAAACGTTATTTCTGGTATTCCTCAAGGTGACCAATTTTTCTTCATTTTATTTATATTATTCAAAAATTATATCTTTATTCAATTAATTATTCTAATATTTCATTACACAGAGGTACATTTAAGTAAGGAATATTGCTTTTCCAAGGTTTTTGTTGGCAGAGAGCTGGTGGTTGATACACGTTGTATATTAGTGGATGATTTGGGATACTAGTCTTAAATATTGATGAAAAATGGTGGCATGTTTGTTTATATCATCTAACTCCATTCCGGGTAAAATATATACTTAAAAATCACTAAAACTTATGGTTATTTAGATTTATATATTTTTATCTCTATTTCTGAAATATATTTAGTTTTGGGCCTAATGCTTACCATAAAAGAAATGTTTATACACACGATTACATTTTATAAGTCTATGTTCTCAGTTCTTAATCAGCAAAACTATATTTACTACCCTATATCAATTTTCTCTAAAATATACTGATTAAGGATGCAATATGTAATAGCATATCATATGATTTTATTGTGTGACTTTATGTTGTGTTTACATTTCGTAACTTATATAAACCATTTTCGTAAAATTGTAGAATAATTAACAGTATACTAGAGATAATAAAGGTGACATATGACTC
Organism: Pemphigus obesinymphae; assembly: GCA_025469235.1. Classification (NCBI taxonomy): domain Eukaryota; kingdom Metazoa; phylum Arthropoda; class Insecta; order Hemiptera; family Aphididae; genus Pemphigus; species Pemphigus obesinymphae. Next base: position 15,594 of record JAIPRL010002051.1, on the reverse strand, counting down.
CGCATTTTATCCTAAAATATTATTACTCTCCGTGTTTAATAGCAATAAAAATAATAATGTAAAACGTAACAATTTGTGTATTAGTAAAATTAGTAAATAATTATTATATATTCTTATATATTGCTATGAAAACAATAATTTTTAAAATTCAATGGATTTTATTTGGCAATGTTACATAAATTTAATTTTTAATTTATTTTTAAATTTAAACATATTTTAATTCTTGGTTATGATTTTATATTTAATATGAGATTTTAAAACAAATTGACTAACAAAATTATCTAGTAATAGTTCGTAATTAATTATGAGTATATATATTTTTTTTACAGTATATATTGTAGTGACAATTTTATTTATGGAAATTTTTACACCATAATTATTAATTTTGTAATAATAATTATAAATATAAAAATAAAACGATAATATGGGGAGGGGAGATAATGGATGAAATAACAAAGAAAATACAGGATAAAGTACCATGGTGCATGTTGTTTGCAGATGATTATATAGTGCTGATAAGAGAGAGTCCTGAGAAAGTGAATGGTAGATTTTAAGAGTGAAGTAGAACTCTTGAAAATAAAGGAATAAGAATTAGAGGGGGTAAAATAGAATATATAAAATATGATTTTGGTGAAAGGAAACACAGAATGAATAAGGAAAGACTAGAAATATAAATGATTGGGGATGTGTTAGGAGAAGTTGGAAGGTTTATGTATTTAGGTTCTATTGTACAGTAAGACAGGGGATTCGAACAGGATATGAAACACAGGATTATGTGTGGATGGAGAAGTGTCAAGTATTTTGTGTGACACATTAATCTCTATTAAGTTAAAAGATTAGGTTACGTTAATTTTATAAGACAGTGGTGACTGTTGAAACTAATAATGATGTATGGAAGAACAGAATATTGGACAGTAGATTAGAAGATCGAACAGAGAATTATTATAGCAGAGATGGAAATGTTACTTTGGATTTAACAGTAGAGTGACTAGAGAGGACAAAACAATGAGTAGCTTACTAATCACTAATAACTAGCTTTGATAGTTGACAAAATGAGGGAGAATTAATTAAGTTGGTTTGGGGATGTATGTAGGAGAGTAGAGACTGAGGCAGTAAGATTCCTAAAAGAAATATATGTTAATAGAAAGAGATGGATATGTGATGACGAGTTATATGAGGAGGGTGGGTGTAAGTGAAAAAGATGGGGGAGATAGAGTTAAGTGGTGGTGTATAACTAGGGTGACCAACCCCACATATTTGGAAGAGAATGCGAAGAGAAAAAGAAGATGATGAAATGGTGACTCTTAAAAAATAATCCAATTTCACATTAACTGATCGAAAAAAATCACCATCTCTATAGGTTACTCAACGGGAAAGTGTAACTAATTCTGTTATGCTTTGTGGTAAAATGAAATGTATCTAATATCGATTGGTTATTACGACAATGGTGATAATGACGGAATATATATCGAAAATTGCCGAAAGACTACACTAAATTACGTTTTAAAATAGTCTGATGTCTTTTAGTAAGCCCAAGAGTGTCCATTCGTCTTACGTTTATACTTTTTTGGTGTGCGTGCACCTATATATACATATACCATTTCTACGTGGGCACAATTTTATTCATAAAAAGTTAGACGGGATTCCAGCAAATATTTTCATCTGCCGGGTAATATTTATACTTTTTTTTATATACCTAAAAATATATCCAGCATGTTGGGTAAAAAAAACAGTATTTATAAAAATTACCTATCTTTAGAATTAATATATTCATATTACATGAAATTCTGTATATACTTGTATATATAACAACAGTATAGACATACTCGATGCGTATTTACCTGCAATCTGTTACACTCATTTTAACAGTAGACATTAATATTATGGTATATCCAATTATAGGTACATATATATTTATTCCTAACATAACCTATAATAATGTATTATTACAATTTGTGGTAAACCCTATACACGTGTGTACAAATGATGGTCTCTGTATACATTGCGTATTATTTGTGAATATATTAATATAATTTGCGTATTCATGATAGTATTTGGATCGATAATGATTTATATGGTGTATTATATATTATGGCGACGACGACCAACGATCCGTGATGATAATTACGGAAGTGGCGTCGTCGTATTTGCATCGGCGAGGCGTGAGGCCGAAGGGGTTGTATGACAAACTCGCCCACGCCGGCCGAAAAATTTGGATACTTTTTTCACCGCCGCTCGGTACGACGTCATATTAATAATAATAATAATAGTACGTCCTGTATTTATGCAAAAACGGAACCATTTAATACGGTCAACGTGAAAAAAAAAACGTGTCGTGTACAATTATATATAATTTATGCTTATATACTGTAAAATATACAATCGATTGACGTCCGATATTTATTATATTTAACTTTAAAAAATAAAATTAATAGAAATGTATATTCAAGATTTTCATATTTTTGACATGATTTTTCATATATTTATGTTTCACTAATTTAGTTTCCAGATTCAACGTTTGAGTAATGTACTTTTCAGATTTTCACATTCTAGATCTGCATGTAGATCTCTCAACTAAATTGTTCCTTGTGGTGGATGCGGTATGTACCGTATAATATACATTATACCTACCGTTAATGACCGGAGAGCCGGAGGTCGAGAGAGAGAATGTTATTGACTGCGATTGTGGTGAGCATTCCGAGTGTTAATGAGATTGAGGTAAAACATGGCCCAGTAAAATCGTCACATTAATACACCAACACTTGTATGAACTTTTGACCAACAAATGTATCTAGTAGTTTTTAAATTTATATGGCCAGGATAATAGGAGACAGTGATTTTACATTTAATAAATCTACCTTTTGATTACTAACTAAGTAAATACAAAAATATAAAATAATTATTATTCAATGTCATTTTGTACAAAAAAAAAGTCGTGTTAATCAAGACTGCAAATAATAATGATATATATAAACAATTATAAGTTCTTCTAATTCAGTGAAGTATAACTATGTACGTATTATTATTTTATTCACCTATATGAACATTCAATGTGACAATTGTATCTATTTCTTCGAAAACACTTCTTAGCTCATTTTATTTGTATTCCTGTTAATGTAAACATGTAATAGATAATATATAACGAATAACTAAAACCTAAAAGTTTATCGATGAATTTTGGAGGTAGTTGTAATTACTAAACCCAAAACTATATGAATTATTCGCTATGTATATTATAAATATTGGAATAGATTAGACATTCCTATTTAAAAATAAACGGTTATTAGGTATTGTTACTTCTAATTTTACTTCTAATGAGGCGTTTGTATTATCGTATTAAACCAACAGACGTGAATTATCAAAGTCTGGTAAAAAGGTGGTGGGCCGGTGGTGAAGCGTGCGGTAATTATTTAACCGACGAAAGTGTTGGGGATATAACGACTCACGAGGGCTTTAGTACAAATCCCGCCGTCGCCGACACAATCTCACGGCCCACCGAACAACGTGTAAAATCTTCCAATGGCGGAGACACGGCTCCAGGTAGATTTAAGTGAATGTGCACGGTGACAAACGAGATCCGTGCCCCTGTTTCCTCGCCGATTCTCGGGTTAAGCCAAAATAATATATTTCTCATTGTAAAGGGGAGAAAAAGAAATGAAAATTCCTGTTTCCACAAACGACAATAATAATACTCATGTCGTGTGTGTGTGTGTGTGTGTGTGTGTGTGTGTGTGTGTGTGTGTGTGTGTGTGTGTGTGTGTATGTATGATGTACATGTATATTCATGTATATACCTGAGTATCAACTGTGATCGTCTGCAGTAAGATGAGCGCCAATGCGAATATATATTATATTGTTCTGTGCGTGTGTGTGCATTAATGTAAATAAGTTAGATTGGACGAGTGTCAGAATATCCGATTATTAAATTATTATATACAAGTGATTCCGAGTGTTTTTTTACAAACTAGAATTTAATAGTGACTAAATTATTAAGAAAATAAGCAATATAATGATTCTCAGTATCCAATAAATATATATATATATACATATATATATAATTTTTTTTTTTTTTGTTGACGCAAACGATAGGAAATCAACTAACGTAGATTGTGAGTGACCACATGATACTTATAAGGATTCTTAATGTTTCTATTATTAATATCTATCATGCATCAGGTGCACCATAAGATTCAAAACTAAATTAATTAGAATGCGTATTATTGGCGGAAATCAGGTTGATTAATTGGGAACTAAGCATATATACTAAAAAACCAAAGAAAAATATCACCATGTGCTCGATATTAACGTTTCCCAACTTCAACATTCATGTACTCATATAATGTACAATTTAACTTTACATATTATATCTTATCATTTAAAACTAATAAATCTAATCATACATTAACATAAAAAATAAATAAAATGTGGATAATAGGTTAGAAAAATTAATTTACAGTTTGAAACTTATTCAAAATCTAAAAAGTAAAAAACTCTGATCTTTTTTGTTATGTACTTATGTGATATGTATGAATTTCAATTACCTGTATATTTTAAATTAGATATTTTTCATCCTAAATAGGCCTTGTATAGGGAGACATTTTATTTTAGTACCCCACATAACAATGAAAATAATGCAGTTTTGTTGACGAATCATTTAGTCATATTTTTACTTACTTTATTTTTAATACATTTACCAACCTATAATACAGGCTGAATAGGTCCTAAAATTAAGTCTCCTAAATTAATGCGGTTCATCACATCAATAATAGACACAAAATTATTTGCAGATTTTGAATCTGTGTGTTTTTCCACACAAATCATTTCATTACATTTTCATATTAAATTGATAAATCAAAATAAAAATAGGTTTATGAAAACCACACATTTTTCTTACGCCTCTCAACAAAAATATCCATATGAATGCATTAATATATAAACAAATTTTAGGGGCCATGGAAAACTTTTAAAGAGCTTAGCATCCTCAAGTCCACCCTCCCAATTTCCATCACTGATATATATTGAGAAACACGCAGTATATTTGTTTCGTTTTAAGTATGAAATCATAAGTGAATCATTTAATCGAGGATCGAGTATTCATACTATATATTGGTAAAAAATTGTGGTCGAAATGTCTTGGGTTAAGTTTAGTGAAAAAATCTAAATTCAAATTTACCAGTTTTTATCATTGTATAATTGGGAATTTAAATTTATATCTTACTATTTGGCCTTAAAATATCTATTGTATATTCATAAATATAGATTTTATTTTTCATTCTTTCATATTATATTCTCCTTATTTTTCATCTCATGAAATAACAAAATGAGTTCTACATTTGTAAGTAAAATAACTCCTTTAATAAATAAAATGATTAATTACAAACTATATACTACATAATAGAAAAAAAAATTGAATAATTTATAAATAATAACATAAGAAAAAAATAATTATAAACGAATTTATAATAAAATATATTATAAAATTATAAGCTTGTTTTTGTATCACATTACTTATCGCACTGATTAATTGGTTAACTAATTTTTTAGTGTGGTAACAAATATTTTGGTTGCAATATGGTAACAGAAATAATTGCCTTTTATTTTAAATACTACAAAACTAAATTATGATTATATACAATTTGTATATAGTCAATTTAAATTTAACTTTTTTAATAAATGTGACAAAATAGCAGAATACATTTCCTGTAATATCCTCGATAATTACCAAAAATAATTTAATTATTTCATTTCGGTGACTCTAAAAGAAGGTTAGTATAGATACTTTTATAATATTTTACGTAGAAAGGTTACATTTGAATGCATTATTATTAGTTTTTTTTTTTTTTGTGACAGACCGAAACTAAACATATTCATGCATTTTGTTTTCATTAAAATATGATTGAACGATATTCCTATACTTCACAAGATTCCCACTGGCACATCAATTTCATCGGCTGATCTCTCATCCACCGGGTAGAAATAAGACGGGTTATTTTTTTTATAATGTATGTTATACATTTGAACATTATTGATCCTGATTTGTAAAGACTGTTGTGATTGTTAGAAAATCAAAAGACTAGATAATAAAAACGTGCAATCATTTTCTTTTATATATTTTTTTTTTTACAGAATAAAGTATTTAGAATGATTTGTATATCGTGTTGGCACATTTTCAATTATACAATTCTATGTGTATATCTTTACAATTTCACAATATGTAGTATAACATGATCCATAAATTATATGCTATATATAATTAATTATCAAAAAAACGAATTGTAAAAAGGTACATTAGTTTACACTTAAGCATAGACTATACTAATATCTACATATGGACGAGTTAATGAAAAAAATAAGTTAATTAAGTTAGTTTTGTGTAATCAATTTTACCATATTTTTTTTTTTGGCATTAAGTAGCTGTTTTAAAATTTCTAATTTATATAACGCATAATATTTTGTTACAATTTAAAAAACTCCAGAACAATTTTGTGTCTAGAAAACAAAACAAAAAATTTTTAATTAAATAATGATAATTTCATAGTTGCGTATTAGAACTTATTTCGATTAAAAATTAATTCTAGTTCCTACTTTAAAAGGTTGTTTTTTTCGATTTTCCCAGAAATATTCTTAAATGTGTTGAAAAACTATCTTTTATAATGGATATATTTTATAAATTTACGAGAAATAAAAAAAAATATATAACGTTTTCATGATTACCTTCACTTTGTTTTGTTTTTCATAATAACATACCATATCATATATATATATATATATATATTTATTCATAAATATATACAATTGGCTAAGAATCGTCTATCAAATACAGTAATTAATCTTTACTTTTAAATTTAAATTAATAATTGTACAATATCCTGTCCGGGGACTAATGAATCAATGGGCTAACTTCCACTATCTGTATCTGTACGATGGTTTTTTTTTATCTTGATTGAGATAAGTAGGCATTTGTATTGATAACATTATAATAGACATTAATGCTTCCAATTATAATAAAATAGATTTATTTTGGTACTTTGAATAAGTTTTTTTTTTTGTATACAAATATACAGATTTAAAATAAGTTTTAACTAGATTAATATAATTTTTTTTTATCTTTAATAATAGATTATTTATCAATTAATAGATCTTTATTAATATAATTAATAGTAGATAGGTTGAAAGTATATATTATAATGTTCAAGATTAATGATTTTGGAGAATTTTAAACACTGTTCAGGCGAATTCTCAACATATGTTACATGACCGAATGGTTAATATGTAAATTTTCTGTAAAACACAGAGATCAATAGTATGATGAAAATGTAAACCAGTTAAGTTAGTCAGTTAATTGTAAAACAGTTAAGTAATTAAGTATAAAAGTTTTGAAAAAAATTAATTTTGTTACCTTGACATAACTTTTTAACCATATTTAACGCTCACCTCTTATTAATTGCTATACTATAAGTAATTAGCTGTTTATATAAAAATATATTTTTAATGTTAATATAATCCACTGGCACTAATTTTTATTATATGTACGGTAAATAAAAATATACAAAATTATTAAGAACTTTTAAGCATTTGTTTCACTGGTGCAGTTTAATCAGGATTCTCGAGGGATAACTTTATACATTTTTGACGTAATGTTAACTTTTCCAATCGGATATTTTCGAGAGAACATACAAATATAATATAGTCGTATATAGAGTGTAATTAAATAACAATTTTACCTAATATTCTTTCAAAAATCATAAATCACAAGCAAAAATCGGCTATGTCAAGACCGATGATTGTTTTAAAACTTTCTACTTACTTATTGTATAAAAGTTCGCGTAACAATAAAAAAAAAAAATAATAATAATTAGTTTTTAAGTTTTTTTTTCGTTTATTTGGGTAAACGATAATAAATGAATATTCATTTTAATAGGATTTGTATTGCAATTGATAAAATTTTTGAAAAGCCCTTTGATATTATATTGCATACTTACAAAAATCCATGTGGTACTATAAAAATTGAATTATTCCATTGTTTTTAATTTAATAAAGAAAACGAACTCGAATTACTATTTTAAAATGTATTTATAATTTGATCCAGATTTACACTTTATATATATATTTACTTATTTGAAATATAGTACAATATAATCGGTATATTGGAATACATAATTTATAAACTTATTAATTTAATAAAATATATAAACAAATGTAAATATTTAAATTTGCATTGGCAATGTTATTCAAATTTTAAAATTAAATTCCTTTTGTACTTACAAATTATAACAAACACAAGTTAAACAAATTATAAGTACCTACTGGTTCAGTACTTATTTATTTCTTTATTTATTTTTTTGCAATTATAAAATAAAATATATATTTTTTAGGATTTGTTTACACATTGTGGTGTTGATATTTTGATAATTTATTCTTCATAAATCTTGGTTATAACGTTGAAAATTTTAATTTCAAAACTCCACTAAACTCTGCTTTTCATTTTTTACCAAATTTTATTATTATTACTTCGCATTTTTTGTCCTAGAACTTTCGTTAAAATTTAAACACAATTTATCTGAGTAGGTAGAGAGTAAAAACACTTTATATTATAGTAAAATTAAGAAATTTAATGGTTGTCTGAAAAGTATTTCCCCAATTTAAATAAAGTCAAAAGAAATGATATAAATTATTGTATAATGTATTGTGCCGAATCTTTTGAATGAAGCGTTTCGATTTTGTAACTGCGAGGGATATAATAAACAGGAGCAGGGAAAGGCGAAAAAACATGTCCAGTTCTTAGATTTTTTCCGTTGCCTAGCAACCGGCACTGGTAACAAATGGTATTTAAATAGACGTATCTCAGGTGTTCGGTGTCCACATTTTGAAGAAAGATGAATTACACCGAATTACATGTCAAGAACGATTGAACCACACGACGATGACGGTGATAGAATAAAAGTAGAGGTATCTGTGAGATAAAGTGATTGATAATGATTAATATTTGATCGAGCTCCATTGATTTAAAATTTATTATTTGAGCGGAGTTTCAGCGGGAACACACCCGGGTTCAAATTTGCATGACAAATAGTAGCTGTCAAAATAATGATAAAAAAAATATGAATGTCAATGAGTTTTTTAAAAAAAAAACCGATAAAAAATTACATAAAAATATAGAGTACATTTTCCAGTAATTTTTGGTTTTTTTTTTTTTTGTAATTTTTAACTTACATTATTTAGTTGTTTAGAGTTAAATTAACGCTATAGCAAACTATAGCAATGATATTTAATTATAAACACAAATATAAAATTAGCAAATACTGCAGAGAGTACTGTTCATATATATGTCTATATATATATCTATATATAAATATATATATATAATATATATATGGATATAATGAAAAACTACACCGTTTAAAAACAAAAAATCAATCGATGTCCATTAAAAGTGTATATTCTACACGATTCTAAATATTGGTGGTGTCGATTTCCCAGTACATTAGTGTGAATATAACATGGTTTAACTCTAGGATCCGAATATAGAAAATATACAAAATGCCCCTAAAACATTTGAATAAATCTATATATTATACGGGCTTATATTCAATATTATTTACCTATATTTATCTCGTATAGATAAAAATTAGAAAATATCTAAACTATTTACTTAGATAAAAAAAAAATACTACATTATCTTATCATACTTTCATTTTTTTTTAAAGAAAAATAAATTATTATGCAGAAAATTGTTTACTGTTGTTATACATATAAAAAAAATTGATTTTTTAGATACAATAATTGGTATTTATATTGGCTAATTTATGCTAATAATTAGTAAGCAAATGAATGGCACATATATAAAATATGATTATAATTTAAACAGAATTTTATCTATTGACTGTTTGTTAATATATTGCCAATAATCATTATTTCAATATTTCTTAAAACTAACTGATATAATAATTATACATTTAAATCTTTATTTATATACATTCTTCTGTTTCATTATTATCTAGAGATTTTATTTTATTTTTAAATATCTGAAGTAAATCAAATATTTTTATACTTAAAATACATTTTATATTTTTTTTTCTAATTAATAATGAAACTAATTATACCTAATCAATATTGTTTTTTTTTCCTGCGACAAATATTTACTCTATGCGACTTAATAATTCAAATTAGGGACTTTAAAACTGAGAAGCCAATTTGAAAAAAAAAGCTAATGAAATGTATTTTATATTTAAAATATTCAAATAAATTACTCTAGTGAAAGCATTTTGCTGATTGTGTAGAATAATTTTGGTGGATATATTGAATTTGTTAAAATAATGATTAATAATTTATTTCTATAAAACTTTCTAAGCAAATCATTAATATATATACTTGACTATTACTTTCGGTTATACTCATAATATATTTAGAATATATATTTTTTTTTTATAAAATGGATTGTTAATCAAATATATATTATTCCTTATCATTAACTGGTGTCACAAAATCACTGACTGATACTACAGAATCTATATTTAAATAGTATTCATGAGTGCATAAAATCAATCACTATCACTCAACGTAATTTTATTAAATTACTACCAATTGATTTGTTGTATAATAATAGAATTACATAAATAATGTGAAATCGCACAATAATAAACAATTGATATTTACTCATAAACATATAATATTTATTATATGTTAATACATAAAATAAAGTTATACAATTTAAAAAAAATTATATAAAATAATAGAATTGTAATATGAACTCTGCGTTCTCAACCGCCGAGTAAATTCATTGAGCTCCTATAAAAATGATAAATGTTTGAAAAAATCGAGAATTTAAAGAAACACAATAAAATCATCAAATTCTAACTTCATTGCTATTTTCGCGTCGAAAAACAAATAAATTTCGAAAATTAAAATGCAAAATCGAAAATCTATTAAACTAAAAGATTTCCTCTATTATTTAAACATTATTATATATTATTTTGTATGTATATTGTCATATACTGAGTATACATAATCAATAGTATAACAGCTGAAACAGCCCGATTTTATTCCGGTCTGTCTTGTGAATTATTAGAACAAATGATTGTTGCTAAAGTATTTTATTATGAACATATACACATACAATATTTAATTTAATATATTCAGATTGTTTGTTTATACAATATTTACAATATAAGGCGGGGTTCGCCGGGTTCAGATACACGGATTGATTCCTAGAGCCCCACGTCCGGGAGAGACGTTCCCTAACAACCCTACTTGGAGAAGAGGGTTAGCCAAGTCTATCACCCGGGACTGGTTATCTTCCGACAAGTGTGAGAAATCTGTGATCTTCGGTGGGGATCACAAGGTATTCATTAATTAAGTATGAATTAAATGTTGACGTACATATATATATATATATATATATATATATAAATATATAGGAATATATTTACGTATTGGACGGCGGGCCCCGTGGCTGGTGTGCAGTGTCGATACCGTATGGATCCGGTCCTCATGTCGTTTGAGCGCCGTCGGCGTGGAAAACTGGCCCCGGTTGGCTATGGATCGACCGTGGTCCCCTCTACGGTTCGGCGGGGCTTGATAAGGCCCTCGGTGTGTTCAGCCCGAAGGTCCCGGAAAACCGGAGAAGTACGGTCCGGTGAGATGTCCCACTAATGATGGTCGAAGTTGTTCCTTGGTCCTCCCTGGTCCCACACTGGAGGTACACTGGTTAGAGATCGTCTGACTCAGCAGTTGGTTCCCCAATGGCAGGAACAGCAGGTCACTCGAGTCAGGGTAGACAATACGAAGGTGTCCGGGGAGCTCGCCTCTAACCACCCACAATAACGGATCGGGGTTGCATGGAAACTGGATCTGACGACCGGTTGATGAAGATGTCCGGGACGCCCACTCTTGGCCGAAACTGCTGACGGGTCCACTGGTCATTGATGGCCGCCGATAGAGTCTTCTCCTTGTGGTGGTGAACAAATATTAGGAAAGGAGAATTGACATAACTTGGAAAAGTAGTGGTCAGGGGAGGTAAGACAGGTGGAAAGGTAGTTCGACTGATACACATCTATTATAAAGCATTTGGTCACAATACTACTACGGTAGGATATTTCCGATTTCAAATCTCTTATTGGTATATAAGTGAAAAAGAAATCGGAAATGGGGTGTCGTTCGTTGTAAAATCTGCCAGTATTAACCACCTTGTGGTGTAGTATGGCTTTTACGGTTGTGTCGATTTCAGTGTTTCCATTTGTGTATGTGTCTGTACTTGATCTCTTTGGTCTACTGTTTTGACAATGCCGCAAGACGCAGTCGATACATTTATCGGCCTTTATATTGTCTAATCGTTGCTCCTCGACAATTATTGTTCCTATTATCAGTTCTTCAATATCGGTCGTTTAAGTTGGTTTTAGTAATCACGCGCTGTGTTGTTGTTTTTTACGATGTTATTCTTCGGTTTTTTTTTGCCGGCTGCTTAATTTTGTCGATATATTGCACTACTGGTATACCGCGTATCGATCTTGTATATCGATCGATTTTTATCGTTTTCTGTGTTTATAGGTTCATCGGGTTCACCTAAATGAACCGCTACTATTTCCTATTATTGTATTCAAACGTGTTTTTGTCTGTCTCGGGATGTTATATAGTAAATTATATATAGTACGCACTATAAATATAGATTATTCCCGTTTATTTTTTAAAATTAATATATGGCTCAGAATAGCTGTGATTTTATAAGTGAAAGTTACTATGGGATTTTCACGAAATGCAAGTGGATTTAAAAAAATCACATCATTGTAAAACCAATAAACATTCTACGTTCATTTAGAATCTAAAACATAAGTACACAATTTTATTATTTTAAATCGCTATAATTTCTAGAGATGTTATATGAGGAGGGAGGATGTGTGTTAAGAAAGTTCGGTAGATTATGTTAGGTGGAAATAAATATCAGAGAAACTGAAGGAGAAGTGATAGACTAATATAAAATAGAGTAAATTATGATCATATTATATACTTGAAATATTATTTTTGAGTGTTATGAAAAATGCAATTGTATAATCGGAGTCAATTAAAAATTTTATTTTCTCAATAATGATATATAATTAAGGGTTTTTAAAATCAAATCTATTTAAACTTAGTATTATTATCCCGGATTTTATTTTTCGTTTTAACTTACGGTTAATTAGCTATTAAAATTCAAATAATTTTAACTTATATTATAAAATACCAGTAAAATAGTACCAAATATAATTTATAAATTCTATACACAATCGCAGTTTGTTATAAATGAAGATTAAATGTAATAAAACTAGTTTTTTTAAAATTTTAAAAGTTGCTATACCTACTACAAAAAAAAAAAAAAAAAACATTATTTGCGATTTTTTAATTTTGTATTGGAATAATATTTAAAATAAATAATATATTAACATTTCAAATTAATCAATTCTGTGTTTTTTTTTTATGGTTATATTTTATCGTAAAAATTTTAGATTATTGTACTACTCAAATTATAACGGTAAAATTACATAATACAATTATAATTTTAGATTTTATAAAACTACAATATTACCCAAAAGGATAAGTAGATATGTAGGTCGTTGTTGTAGTGTATAGTATAGTATATGTCTACCAGTCCAACCTTTACTGGCTGATTTTATTCACACTAGTAGTTTCTAACACCCTTATAATTTAGATAACCCAATATATGCACGTAAAATAACAACCCTTACCAAACCTTTGACCATTATACGTTCTTCTTTTTTTGTAGTTTTTAAGCTTTTTGTGACACAAGGGAATACATTTTGACTTTTTGCGTTATTTTATCAACAGTTTGTAAACAATTTACAAAAACTATATATATATTTAAAAAATAAAAAACAAGAATTTCCTCCAAATATTTTTATGATAAATGTAAATATTAAATGTGTCATGTCTAATGCATATAATTACTAAAATGGTAATCACATTTTGATGTTTTCCTACATTTTCTAAATACTCATATATTACTTTTTATATTTTATACTAAATAAAAATTAATAATATTATATTATTACGCTACCAGCCTATTTTTAAGGGGATATATGAAGAACATTTATATAAAATCTCAAAAAAAAAAAAAAAAAAAAAAACCAAATATTTATGCATATTTCAATATATTTTAAAAGCAATTTAAAAATAGTTCTGTGTCAATACTATAATTTAATGTTGTGTAATATCGATATTCGACAAAAACAAAACATGTCTACTTAGATTACAAATAGATAATTCCAGAATTATTTTAGAGTTATAATATATATTATTAAAATTAAAGAATAAAACATTTTCAAAAACACCTCGGAAATAGATTTTAGAATTGTAAATACTGCATGGAATAATTCTTATAAGTAAATAACCATTTCTGTCATATTTAAACATTTATAACTTTTTTGGAATTAAATTTTTGAAAAAAAGTTTCAAAATATTACAGAAAATTTTGTTCTCCCTAATTTTAATGATGAGTAATTTTGGGTCTGAATTTACTCTGATTAAAATTATTTGCAATCATAGTGATCGTGTTTTATGGTATTGAAAAATATCTTTTGTGGAGTTAACTTATTAATACAAATATGTTAACACTTTATTTTAATTACTTAATAATACTTGATCATTTTTTTTTTTTGCAGGTGAGTTCTGTTATAAATATATATATAGATTTCAATTATTCCATCAAACGAAAGGTAATATAATATTACGTTATGATTTATCATAAATACATACATGTGTGAGTTTAAAAATGAAATACCTATATTTAAATATTGATAATGTAAATTATTGTATTATTTAAAAATTTCTAAAGTGTGTTCATAAAATTAAAATAAAGTCTCTATATAATGATATGAATAAGAACATAATATCTACAGACGTTTATTATGCCCACAGAATTAGATAAATGTTAGTTGAAACTATTAGGTGATAAGAATTTGCGTTTGTTTTTATGACTGCCCATAAAATATGTAGTACCGAATTTTAAAAGAAAAAAATATGATTGCAACGAAGATGAACTTTTTATACTAAATTTTATGAGATTTTTATATAATATTATATGTATACGTAAAATAAATTTAAATACTCGTAAATTGATGTTTTTAGATTTTAAGACTCCCGGTATAAAATAATATAGGTAACCGGACACTTCCCCGTCAATTATTTCCCCGTCAGATATTTCCCCGTCCCCGTTTCCCCGTCGGACATTTCCCCGTCCGATACAATTCCCCGTCGGATATTTCCTCGTCCGATATTGCCCTGTCAGACATTTCCCCGTTTTCGTTTTTTTCGTTTCTTTTTCTTAAAATAAAATAAAATTTAAAAAATTAGTACTATTCTTATTACTATTCACATTTTGATATATTACACCAAACAAAATGAATTATTTATTTATAAATACAGAAAGATTGTTTTATATTGGAAAGAATAGTATCACCTTAAGCTGAAAATTGATCAGAACTTATCAGAACATTTTAAGTAATATATATAAAATGTCAGCTCGTACAATTACTCGTATTTTGTATTGTTGTGTTATCTTGTACATATGGTTGTTATCGGTCCGGTTGTCGTCTAATATATAGG
>JAIPRL010002050.1:0-67446 GCA_025469235.1 Pemphigus obesinymphae | reverse complement strand
TTATAGTACCTATCTACTGGATTTAGTGATTTAATATAATTTAAATAAAATTTTTACAGTAGGTACGGAAAAGCCAGGGGGGGACATGTCCCTGTTTTGCCCCCCCTAATGGACGCCCATGAGTGTACCTATTTATATATGCAAAAAATATAAATAAATATGATAAACATGTTTATAAAAGTTGAAATATTATAAAAAAGTAGTACTTATTTGAGATATAGTACAACTGCAATAATAAATATTAAGTATACCTAAGTAGCTTAGGTACCTACTCGTAACTAGGTTAATTCATAGTTCAACAGGTTGTATCATCTATATAAACTTTAATGAAATATTATTCTTATTTTTAGACTGACAGAGTTTATTGTTAATTTTGGACATATAATAAAATGCACACATAAAACATTGTGACTATATTTTCATAAAATTAAAATGTTCCTGTAGTAAAATTATATTATATAAAATAAAAGTTAAAATATGTTTTAAGTACTTATGAAGTACTGTAACATATACGTATTTGATACTACGAACGCACATTGCCGCGTTAAAATCTGCGGTGGACCTCGCGGTAAATTGCTGCATGACCAATTTTTACAACGTGTGTGAAGTTATCACCCCTCCATGTTATCTAATCCTTCCAAAATAATTTGTAACTTCATTTTCTTAATTTGTAATCTATTTGTAACCAATTTTTTGGAATTTGTAACCTCGTAGTTTACGAGATACAGCCCGTTTCTCGATGGGGGGCTAACTTCACGGTAGCCCCCCAACCTCGTCCGATCCGTTTCAAACAAATTCATATTAATCTACTTAATTTGTGGTGGCCGTACATGATAATAATATATGATATACGTATATTTACTACAGTTTTTCTTATAGTATATAACATAATATTTGAGTATACGAATATACAGTACCTACGTCATATTAATAAATTCTTCCATTTTTAAATATAATTATTATAATAATAATTATATACATGTCATATTTTGTAATTGTAATAATTTTAACCTACCTATTATTATTTATTACCATAGGTTATTTATATACCTATTTATTATTTAAATATTAAATTAATATAATATTTAATTTAATTGAATTCGTATTAATTGTATTATATAATACATATCATTGATAACTATTATAAAATAGGTATTCTATGGAAAAAAATGTTTATTTTTACTATTTTCAATCATTTACAATTTAGCGGTTATTATAGTTATAGTATTGTTCTTCTGCACTGGTACCACTGTATCAGTATTCTTGATTTTTTTTTCCTAATTCATTTTTTTTCCTTTCAAATATTTTTCCAATCACGATGTCTTTTTCAAAAAAAGACAATATTGAAAAAATTATATTCTTGGTTAAAGATCATCCAATGTTAAATATATTATATTTGTTACCGCCACCGACACCGCGGCAGTATGTGCGGACCTTTATACGAGTATAATATAGGTACCTATGCCGGAGTCAAGTCAGTGGCCAGTGGTAATACTGATCTATTATATAATATGCCAACTCTGAATAGACGGTTTTTCGTGGAAGAGAAAACTTTACGCTTTTTATTTAATTCCACTGACCGTTTTCCATACCGGCGGCCGCGCGAATATTTCTTATTTCGTTTTTATAGCTGTCGTGCTTTGGATTTACCGTTCCGCCGTTCGTTTCTTATCGTTCAGCGTTTTTCGCACCGTCGTCTTATCATCACCATGAAATCCCAAAATCGGATTTTTCGACCTTTGCTCGACGTTTTTCAATGCCGCGGAGGTCGGATTCGGATTTCCCGGACGTTTTAACGCCCGACTCAACATTTCTTTGTCTACGAATCATTCCCATACAACCAAGACGTTCGTTTCCAATATGTGTAGGTATGTATATTAAGAGTCGAAGTACGTTACCATCCGTTATCTGAATTGTTTAAATTCGAGAAATTTCGACTGCCTTAACTTAGTGGTATAGAGCGTTGATTTTCAAACCGACTTTCGATACGGGTCTATCGGTTCGAATTCCACTATGATGATCTGAATTTTTTGCGTTTTTTATTCTCGATCTCGGTGTCTACGGAGATAACAATATTTATCCAATGTACGCGATATGTGAACGAAATCTTAATAAATGTTGTTATCGTTGCAAATTTTATTATTAAATATTTGTTATATTTTGTACTTACGTATAATTATAGTACCTATTATAATACCCTGTGGCAAGTTCGCATTTTTTTTTCTCGGACTTTCGTAAATTTCTATCTGGGGACAATAGTTTTATAAAATACCGAGATAATCATTCCGATCGACTGATTCACATAATAGGTACCTTCACCATATTTTTTTATATTGAATTTTAAATCGTCGGACTATTCGTTCCGAATATGTGTAAGTATAGGTACGTATATTATGAGTCGAAACACTGTACCCTCTGTTATCTGAATAGTTTAAATACGAAAAATGTCAACCATATTATCATCAGAGTAAATAGTTGGTGGTATAGAGCGTCGATTGTTAAACGAACTTTCCATATGGGTATACCGGTTCGAGTTTGATTTTGCCGATTTGACTTTTTTCGTCTTTTTATTCTCGATCTCGGCGTCCGCAAAGATAAGGAGTGTTTAAGGTTTATACGGTATGCGATATGTGAACGAAATCTTAATACTATTTCTTATCATTGCAACTTATATTATTAAGTACTTACTTATTTATTATTTTTATCATATTTTTTATTGGGGACAATGGTTTTATAAAACTCCGAGAACGGTAAGTCCGACCAACTCATTCACATATTAGGTACCTTATATATGTTAGGTTCCTACCTTTACTATATTTTTTTATATCTCATAGTAATGAATTTCAAATCGTCGGTTTTTCTTTGTATTTTTCACAATATATTAATTATATTTATATTAATACATTCGGGTGAACTTTTATCAGGAGGACTTTCAAATATTTCCACACATATAAAAGCTGGAGACGTCCGACCGAAATCACATATGTAGAGTAGTTACCTATTATATTATTAATATTATTGTGGTATTTTTCAAAATTTATATTAAATATTATTTATGTATGTTGTGTGAAACCCGTTACTTCGAGTTTTTATAAAAATCTGAGAATAGTCAGTTCAATACATTTTTGAATTACCTATTTACTTTGTCAACCTACACCAGAAACACTTTATGTATGAAAGACTATTTTCTAGAAAGCGAACACCAAATTCCGCCGTAGGCGAAATATTTTTAAAATTAATTAATTAACATTATTATTTCTCAAAATACTTCGTTCGTCGACTATTCCGGATTCTGATGACATGACTGATTACATAATATGAGGTGTACGAATTACACTAAAAAGTAATTCCACTTATGTGATGTTTCGCTCAAAAATTTACACTTACAAGATGTCACACCCAAATGGGGTTACAAATTCAAGGTGTTGAACTTACAAGTAGTCTCACTTAAAAGGAGTTAAATTTACAAGGAGCTGCAGCCGATAGGTATTGCACTTAAGCTAGTTATATTAAAATATTCGATAATATTTTTATATAAATATTAAATGAACTTATCTATATTATAATATATATATATATATAAATAATATAATAATAATATAATTACTAATATATATATATATTAGTACAATATGACGAAGAGATGTTATAGTATTATATTTATATAGGAGGCAGATATATTTCTAATGAAAAATCAAACAAGTTATATTATAAATTCTGGAAATAAATTTATCTACATGATCTGGTCGTATTAGATTTTATATTTATTTAAATATATTATATATACTTGTATAATTTTTTTATATATTTTTTTTTTGATATTTTATGGGTACATATAAGTGCATTAGGTAAATTATAAACATTTATGTATTTAAATTTTAAGCTATAATTTTAATGTCGTTATTTTATATTTATTTCAAAGATTTTTTTGACAAGGACGTTGGTTGATTAAGTAATTTTTTAATAACTTTTTGTTGTACTTACTACTTATACTAAAATTAATAACTATTTATATAGGTACTTATATACTATATTTATATTAAAAATAAACTTGGTTATTTAAATTATTTTTGTATATTTCGTAATGTGATTAAAATCTGTGTATAATATTATACTGATCTGATATTATGATATATAATAATTAGGTAACTATTCACCTACTTTTATTAGAAATTAGAATATTATCTTATACAGAGGTCCTGTCCTGAATGGTAGAAACAGGTGGGACAATTTATGAGTTATAAGCAAAAAAGTATAAAAAAAAAGGTCATCAACCTATTTTTTACTCCGTTTTACTCTAATTTTTTTTGTGAATGGTAG
Source organism: Pemphigus obesinymphae (assembly GCA_025469235.1). Classification (NCBI taxonomy): domain Eukaryota; kingdom Metazoa; phylum Arthropoda; class Insecta; order Hemiptera; family Aphididae; genus Pemphigus; species Pemphigus obesinymphae. The sequence goes on along the minus strand of JAIPRL010002050.1, from coordinate 63,126 downwards.
AGGGGGGTAAATTTACCCTATTACCTGCCTCTCTGTATCCGCCCTTGATCTTATACGTACGTACTTCTATACACGCTGTTGGCTGTACATACATGGGTATATTTTATGAATAGATAATATTCGTTTCGAATAAATTCAAAATTGAATATGTACCTACTAATCAATTACCTACTTATAGTTTTATTAAATTAACTATTAAGTTAAGTAGTTTATAATTAATAAAGAATATATTTACGAGTAGGTACGTTATATAGTGACAAAATAATTAATTTTCATAATTTAGTTATAATAGTGTAAATATACCTATTATATATTATATACAGCGCCGGATAGGGAAGGTACCGGCCCACCGAGTTCTAGGATTTTCACCGGCCCGAAAAGGCGGTATTTAAAAAAATTGTAAATGTCATAATAATGTCGTAATACGTTTTTACAAGTTATAAGTAGGTAGATACTAGATACCAACCTATTCTATTTCAACTATACATTACATATACTCATATCTACAATACACATACTACAATGTCAATGACGATCCATATTATGATAATATATATAGGTATATAATATATACCTATGTATATTTTTAAATATATTTAATAACACGGATATCTTCGTCATCGACTATATACATCAGTTATCGTCCGACACTGAAGTTAAGCAACATCGTGTTACTTGGATAGGGTGACCGCTTGGGAACACTACGTGTCGTTGGCATGTAGAAGTATGTTTTTTGTTATTTTTTATTTTCATATTTATCTCGTGTTATATTTACATTTTCATTTTTAGAAATTAAGTGTATACCTTAAGTCTTAACTATAATAACACTTTCGTTGTATAAATGATAAATTTCTCATTGTATATCGTCTATCACGGACCTATTATACTTGTAAAAAGCAATTTAATTTCACTAATTTGTATGTTATTTACATTTCTTACTCCTTTGTGTCATGATAAACAATTACCCCCCCCCCCCCCCAAAAAAAAAACTTTTTTATTTAAAAACTAAATTATTTTTATGTTAATTATGGTAATGTTATTTATTACATTTAATAATTATTTAATACATCTTATCGCATGTGACGTTGTAAAACATTTTATTTGAATATTTTCAGAAGAAAAGCTCTATAGTAGAACGTGTGCATGTTGAAGCCGTTGAAATAGAGGAACGGACGTGAGTTTGCAAAATTCATAGTAATAGTTAGTTAGTAGTTTACATAGTATAGTCCAGTGACTGGCGGAAATCAGGGGAACTTGAGGGGGCTTAGCTCCCCTAAAAGTTTGACAAGCCCTCAAAAATGATTTGAGAAATTATTATATTGAAATTTATCTATATGGACACTTTTGCTAAGAGACGTAAGAACATTTCGTTATTAGTAAAAAAAAAATGTCTGGTTTTCACATATTTGGTCACCTGATCTACCTGGATAGAACTTGTGCAATATAATTTTGTGTTGGAACCGTGTCTTGCTCTTATGGTGGACCAATGGTGTTAAAATAGTGTTTAGTATCTAAAATAAGGACCAGTGGTATCAAGATGGTGTTTTATATGTCTTAGATGTTCGAATAGTGTCATATTTAAAACTAGATGTAATTTGGACCAACTTCACAAATCTGTATATGTGGGTGGCTTTTTGTGTATAAATTGTTCAATCATTTGTGATAATATATAAAGTAGGTACTAAAATAAATGATTACTCTTTATAATCAAGAGGATGTTAGTGCAGTCATTTTTAAGAGATTCTATATAGGCAATTTTTAGAAAATGTTTATATTTATTTTAAAAATGAATAATAATTAGTCCTATTAATATATAATTTTTTATTGTTTTTTTTTTTTTTTTTGAATTTATACGATTTTATTGAAAATATTACTTTTGTATTTCTCATTTATAATAAATTAAAAGCATAGGAAGATGAAACAAAACATAATGATAAAGAACAATAATATCTAGCACCCTACGTAGCCGTTTTGTAATATATGCATTTAAACACGTTTTATGAGTTATTAAAAACTATATTTATTTTTTTAAATAAATATAACTCTTAAAAAAATTTAAATATTGAAAAAAGGCTACATAAAGCACTAGATAATATTCTTATCATAATATATAGTATGAGTTATTACTAAATGACTTATCAATACAATTTTATTTTCAATATTATGTCTCCCTATATAAAATCCATTATATATAATATGTATATACTCGTAAATTTAACAAAAAATAAACAGGTAGCGAAAATATATTATATTATATAAGTACCTAATAAAAAAGCACAGTGTTATATTATTTTTTTTAGATTTTGATAAGTTTCAAATAGTAAATGATTTTTTTCTAATCTACAATTTATTTATTTTACATCTTAATACGCGTTATGATTTGATTTATTAGGTAATTACTTTCATTACAAATCTATCGTAAATGATGATATTATATAATATGTAATGTTAAATTACATATTATATATCGTTGAAAAACGTTAATATCGAGGGGGACGAAATTTTTTTTCAGTTGATAATTATATGTATAGGTATTGTCTTAGCCCCCCTCCCCCAATAATTCAACTTCATTTATGCCAATGGTCCAGTCAATGGGGGGGGGCTTGAATTTACAAAAATAATAAAGTTTTGAAACTTGGCAGAAAGTTTCGTCTTGGGACACCGATTAACCAAAAAAAAAAAATCGGGGTCCGCAACAAAGGTTTTTTCAAGGTCAAAGGTCACAAAATGGTTTTTGAGTGAATATCTCGTTTTATATTAGTCGTACGACAAAAATTTTCAAATAAAATTCATAGAAGAGATAATCATCTAGGTATAAAAAAGGTTAAATTCATTTTTCATGTTCTATAGTGACCGTTTTCGCTGTACAAGACTTGCCAAATGTTAATTTTTTGAAAAATTTGATTTTTCACCAAAAAAAAAAAATAGCCTTTTCGCAAATATTTCGTTTTCTATTCGTTATATGATAAAATGTTCAAGATAAGCATTTTTTTTATTTTTAAAGGCTAAGTAATGAGCAGCAAAATAAAAAATAAATTTCGTCCGTTCCTTTTTATAAATTAGTGATGGGGTGGGAGGGTGTTAATCCCCCCAAATCAGTTTTTTTTCTAAAAATATCAATAAATATTATACTTATGACAAAAAGTTTCAAATAAAAACTATTTATCGTTTATATGTCTAAAAGTTTTGTAATTACATATTTTTGTCTAGATGTTAGGCTAGAAAATGAGCTTTAAATCACCCTCTTTGTAAAAAAATTAAGCTTATTTATATCCCTCCTACGCTATACCAGGGGCATTAATGCACTAGTATTATTGTGTATTTTTTATATATTAAATCCTCAAAACGGGGCAATGGTGTGAAAAACGGGACGTATGGTCACCCTAGTGCACAGGTATATTTTGATACATTTTTGATTGTCTCCCAGTGAAAATTCTTAAAAAAATGCACTGACGTAATCTTATTTAGTCATTATTGAATAATCCCCGTATATTTATAGATGTACCTATAATTCGTAATAATAATAATAATAATAAATAATATACTGGTCGTAGTCGCTGAAACAAATATGAAAATACGGATTGTAAAATAAATCGATTTGGACTCTCTTTTTTACAATTTATAATATTACACGTCGCGTACTCGCGTTTAATTTAGGTTTATAAAATATATTTTCCATCGTTTGTAATAATTATTCTTTAAAACAAAAATTATAATTTTCATCTTTTTTTACAGTATTCTACAGCTAAAAATATGTTTAAAATCACAATATACATTAAAATCCGACCTATACAATTTTATCTTCTTTCAAATAAAAGAAAATTTTAAAATAAAATTAAAAAAAAAAAAAAAATTGATACGTAAATGTATCAATAGACTATCACTTTTCCCGTTGGATCATTTTAGTAATGAGAATTACCTATTTGAAATATATTATAATACTTATATAAATTATATGGCCGCCGATACAATATATTGTAGTTAAAATTTTCTATACTACGAGTATGTAACTTAATAAGTAGCACCAGTCTGTATCAAAAACGTATTAACTGTATCGTCAGACATATGATTAGATGTCAATTTTATTAATATTATTATTTATTTCGTATTCGTATTTCGTATGATTATGTATACGGCATTACTATCAGTTATTAATGTATTAAATACTAGTTCTACAGATTACAGTCTTACAAGCATTATTAAATTAAATACCGTGAGCTGACTGTTAAGAATGTTCAGATCTAAGTTCTAAGATCCAAACCTTACTTTGTACTTTTATATTTTCGGCCCCATATTATTTAATCCGCAACTCGCCCGGCCTGTCCGGGCCTGATCATATAGTACGAGGAGTAAGTATAATAAAGTGGATAACCCTCTAATTTGATTTGTATTATATATAATATATACATACGTATACATACATAAGGCATCTGTTAAAAATAAGTATAATATGCATATAGATATATTTTATATATATATATAGAATATAGATACTAGCTGAATTACCCGGCGTTGCCCGGATTAGATTGTTCTGTTTTAAATATTTTTTTAATCTTTATAGAAATTTTTTTGTATAGGCACAACATAGCAATCTTATATAATGCAATTTCGTTTTCCACCCCCCTCCCCCAGTGTTTAGTATTTTACATATTCTATGTGTTTAATCCATTTTAATAAAATTTAAAAAAATATTTTATATATTTACAAATACCACAGAATTCGACATCAGTGCCACAGATGGTACACAAACTTCTGCAGAAGCTCAATTATTCATAAACTTCTCGGAAGGTTTTAATGGTCAATATTATTCATAAATTTATGATTTTTTTCATTTTAAAAAATATTTGGGGGAGAGGGCTGAAATTTTGAGGTTATATGTTATGTTATGCAAAATCTTAATAAAAAATTTTCGTCAAAAAATAAAAAAAATTTCCTAGATCCGATTACAGCGCCTACAGGGTCCAATTGTGAATCTAAACCATCCAAGGACTCCCTCTAACACACACTAAACATTTCATAAAAATTTGTCCAGCTGTTTAGGAAGAGTTTGAATACTTACACGGACAGAAGAAATATATATATATATATATATATATATATAAAGATATAGGTATAGGTACAATGTACTAATGTACATATAATAAAATATTACCTTAATGTGAGATAATCTTATAACCAATTTCTATGCAAATTGGTATTGAGCTTATATAATATAAATATATGTATTATTACTTACATATAAAGTAAAATAAAAATGTAATTTTGATATTTGAATATATGATTTGGTATTTTTTTATTTATTTTTTAATGCCCGTAATCGTCGTACTATGGTAAACTGTGTATTTTATCCTAATAAAATAATAAAATAATGACTAAACATTTTGCTAATGACGTCGGAATAGACTGGGTAACAAAGGTCTGGGAAAATTTTTACTTATCTGACATGAAAATCTGTTTTTTTCTTTTTATTGGCCAAGGCGGTGCGCATCATGTTTTTCGGTGCAACATTAAAACAAAAAACTCGTCGGTTATAAGTAAAATGTAAACGTTTAATATTATGATCGGTGTAGAACTGTATATTATGTTGTTTTTTCTCCTTTTTCTATTTAATCATGAACTCTGGTCATGCTCGTTTGTGACCATAAAAATTACCTATTTGTGTCATATATCAACCTCAAAGAAAGCCATACCGACAATCTACTATACATACATCTAGCCAATAGTTATGAAGTATATAATATTGTATATATTATTTTTATAATATATTCGTAAGATTTTCAAGATTTTCTTAAAGTCACAAGTCACATCTTTTTATGAATCATACATTTATATACCTATGATCTATAATATATTTTCTCTTAAGTCTATTATAATGCACTTATATTATGACCTATATTATTATAGTAACACCATATGAATTATAATAGAAGCGGCGATGGGTTTTTAAAATTTGTTTTTTTCAATTATTATCACGTGAAAACTTTGTACTGGAAGAGAACAGATATACTGCAGCATCTTAGAAGTATTTTTAATATACGATGTAATTAAGTATCTGATTTACTATAGATGCAAATTCACGCTTTTTAAATGCAGTAAAATTTTAATAAAAATATGTGATACCTACCTAATATAATATAACTGTGTTATATTTATTTAAAATTAACAATTTTTTAAACTTTTGGCATATTTTCTTTGTTCAATTTTAATCACAAAAAATTAACTTTTACTTTTTAATTTTTTTAAAGGAAGTAAATATAATAATTTTAGTATAAATATAAAGTTCATTATTGTTTTTAAGTATAAATATTAATATACTTAAAGTACTATATTTATATTTACTTTGAAAAAATGAAAGAGTAAAAGTTAATTTTTCAAACTATTTGAATTTTGCAGTTACTGCTTTTACACCCACTTATAATTAGTAGTTGGGTTGTATATACTATTATAAATATAATAAAAAGGTTATTTATATATTTTTATATTAATTTACATACTTATAAAATTACTCGTATTAAATATTTTCTGCATCTGTATTAAAAATGCGATATGACATCTATGTCAGGTTCACTGCCATTGCTTATTTATTCGATGTATAGAAAAAATGGTATACTAATATATACTGTTTCAGATAATTTTATAACTGAAAACTTATCTGATGTCAAAATTAAAAATATATTAAATGACAAATATATTGAAATTCTTATATTGATTATATTCCTCGAGATGATTATAAATAATTGTTAGAGCTCATATCCGTCTTATTAGGAGAAGTTTCCACAGGACTTGGCTATATACATTTGAAAAAAACACATCAGATGTTTATCAAGATGGATGATAAAAGTCGTTTATTGCTTAAAAATATATTCGTTTAAACATCAAAATAAGTCAATGTTATAATTATTGTTATTGAATTATGTTATGCTATGTGTAACAGCTTTAACACATATAGCATAACATATATTTATTGATTAATATTTGTATATTATTATTATGTATTCAGTATTATTGGGGACATTGGTAAAATCATATTATAACTTTTATTATTAGAATAAGATATGGGATCGGGTATTTTTGATATTGTTATTAATCTTTATTAAAATGCTTTTTTTTTCACGAGGAGTATTATTTGAATTTATTAAATAACGAATGAACAGTAAAAACGCGTATAGTCGCGTAGATATGGTTTTTGAATTTCTTACATACATATATTTTATATATATATATATAGACATTAGGCATATAGGTACCAGTATATACATATAATAGGTATAATTTATATAAATTCTAGCATATCAATGAGAAAATACTCGAAATTCCTTCCTGCAGCGGTGGTGGACATATATTATATCTCAAACGATCGTTATATAGCGCTCAGAGAAATATGTGTATTTATATGCTGTGACAAGTCCGACGGAATCACCCCCATTTGTACGGGATCGGGTCCATTCGATTATTTGATGCACGAATACTTTGTCATTGTTTAAAAACTCCGTGAACATCATTAGTTTCACGAAATGGCATTAAAAAAAAAGTCGTCTCGTAGACGCACGGTGATAATAATAAATGACCCGTACCTGCCGGTTGTACACATTAATTTACATATACAAAACTGTCCGATGTCGTTTACGTGTATCCGTGTAGGATTCTGTGTATATATTGTATAATATTATGTACTTTATTACTTACTTAAGTATTCGTATGGGGTCACTATAGAAATACGGTTGTTTATGTATCTATTTGAATTTTTAGCAAGTATACATACCTACATATAGATAGGTTGGGTTTAGTCATCGAAAATTTCGATAATTTCGAAAATCAAGTTAATATACCTACTATTTTAAATTTTAACGAATTGAACAGAGTTCCTATTTACATTATTGTTTATATTGTATTTGTCTATTCCACTATTTTATGCGTATAGGCAGAAATGGAGGGGGCTTGGGGGGCTAAGTCCCCCCCAATTTTTTCATTAGTCTCCCCAAATATTTCATTAGCTTCCTAAAAAATTTTATGTTATAAATGATGTAATCCCATTTTGATTTCGGATATTTGAGGACTCATTGCTATTTTTAAAAAAATGTGATAATTTATTTTACGAAAAAAAATGGTAAAAAATGTACAATAGATATAACCACTAACCATACCAAAATAATAAATATGGCCGAATATCATAATCCGTGATTGCCATAGATATGACAACACAATATTATGATGTGATTATGAGTATACCTAATAATATTGAAAAACAACTATTAAAAAATATAAACAACATAGAAATTATTGATAAATTTGCTGAAAAAAATAGAACAATAATTATTAAGATGACTGTAATTTAATTCAATTATAATATTGATTTAAACTTTAAAAATATTTAAAAACATTTAATTATTATATTTGTATTGTTATATGTAAATAAAAAAAAATAAAAAAAATTGTGGGTTTTAAACTGAAGACAGTAGTTTTTAGCTGTGTGGGCCCCCACGGCTCACATTGATGTTAAAAATGTTAGTCTCCCCTGAAATTTTAATGGATTTCCGCCTATGTTTATGCGATTAAACAATATTGTGTAATCACTGTAGTGCTTGGAACTGAATATGCTCTAAATAAATGTACCTATATAGTACTCGTATATACTAAATAATATGTATAGATATAGCTATTATATCTTCTTTTTCAACAGTTTAACGGTCCATTGAGGACCTGCGATGCTACTATATAGTTAGCCTTTCCATTTTTCTCTCTCCAAAGTCCAGTCTACTGTTGCATTTTCATTTATTAATCTTTTTTTTTCTAAATTTTATACCGCGTCTCTCCATTTGATTCTTGATCTACCATGTGGTCTTTTCGTGATTATCTTTCCTGTTTATCTTGTATTGGGATATAATAGCTATATACATATAATGCATATATATACTATATCTATATTATATATTTTATGCGTTTGAAAATATGCAATATTTTAACAAAATTCTTTATGTTTCATCCATTATTCAGTTGTTATTATTTATTTCATAAAAATTTAATATCGATATAGTACGAGTATATCATAAAAATGGACAGAGTAGGTCTATATATAATTATATTGTAAGAACATAGCAGCTATGTGCAGATAATAAAATATTTTTTTGAGATTTAGACGAATCAAATATTAAGTTCTTAATTATTAAATAAGTAGGTATAGGTATGAGTATTTAAGTAAATAGGTATATGTATATAGGTATTTACTTCAATATTAGTATTTTAAAATTTTTTTTTAAGTACTTTTTCAAGACTTTAAAATAAAAGTATTTATTATTTAAAATGTAATTATTATTAGATACTCATAGTGTATGTTTAAAATGTAAATGCAAATTTTGTTGAATAGGAACCTGCGTTAAATAGACATTTTAAGACCACTAAATTAAATTAAAAATCAATCTACAACGATCTAAATAACCAAAATTAGAAATTAATTTCGTGCTTATACAATGTACATGTAAATATTTTTTAGAGCATATTAAAAAAAATATGATCACATTTTTATGGGAAAACTTGAGATTTAAGATAGTTTTTTAATATACTAAAATAAAATCTATATATTGAGTATATAACTATGTACCTACTATTATATTAGTATGCACGACATACTTAAAATACTATAATATTTACATTAAAATTAGATAGAGATACCTACCTAGCTATAATTTAGGTATGTAAAATCTTATAAAATATTCGAACATAAAAGTGGTTAAAACATATATAACCAATTGGCTATTCGAATACGTATTTTAAAAGTAGGTATCTGTATTTAAAATAAGTGAAACTAAATTAATTTAAGAAAAACATTTTGATATGAAAATAATTATTATATATTTGTATGTTAACTTTAGTTTTTAGTTGATATTTTATAAATAAATACGTCATACTCTGTGAACATTTTAAGTCTTAAAATTAATTAATTTTCGAAATATCTACCTACAAGTAAATTTTATACCGAAATAATAAATATTATCATAATACTATAAATGACTATAAATAAAATTGTGAGTACCGGTTTTAGAAATTTATTTTCCTCGAAATCTCAGTACCTTTAAATCTAAAATTTCTACAAATAACTGAAACTGATAAAGAAAACTTTGAAAATTTGATCACTATCAATATATAGTACTAAATTACATATTCGGTATAAATTTAAGAATAATTTTTTTCAAAATTACGAAGAAATAACAAAAAATGATTTGGACGGAATCTTGTTTTTTCAGTTTTTACGTTATCGAAAATAATAGACAAAATTTTAAAAATGACCTCCTTAAAGTACCTTCCGGATCAAATTTGCTACTGAAAAATGAGGTTGGATGTACCGATCGAATCATATATTTTGGTCAAAAAATTGTTCACTGAAAAAAAATTAAAAAATAAAATAAACATTCTTGTATTAAACCACGTGCTCTGTTTAGAATCTAAAATTTTCAATTTATTTTTACGCTACTTTTTCTTTTTTCTACAATGCATTTTGTACCTTGTACAATCAATAATACTTATCAGTTTATAATTAGGCACTTGTTACGCTTGTATACATTATATAAAGATATCTGAGTTCGCTGGGGGTACCTATTGGATATTGGAACCATAATAGAGTAATCTAAAGTAATTATAAAAAAGTACTCGATGATTGGAATACGGGTAGTATAATTACAAAATATGACATATTTATGAATGGTAGGAACCAACAAATTTTCTATAAAAACTGACATTAGAATTTCTAATTTTCATTAACTTAGAAGTTACAAACATGTTAGAAATATGAAATAAAATACAAATGATAGCTAATAGCTTATAATATTATCCAGCACCCTATCTGACCGATTTTCAATATGTGTATTTTTGCAAGCTTTATGAGGTGTAAATGTTTTTTAAAATAAATATTCGATTACAAAAAAAAAAAAAAGTGGTAATATCACAACTGTACAAAATTATTTTTAAATTACTTTTAAAATGTATTTGAATATTTTCAAATTGTTGGATTTTAATTTTTCTTCAAATTTCATAAAAATGTACTATACAAAACTCCTTAAAAATTGGGTGTGTGGTTGTATATGGGTTGTACAATCACGTGTTATTCGGATTTGAAAATTAATTTAAAGTTCAATTTTTTCTTGGTTTTTTACTTATTTTATAATATTATAATTTGTAACATCAAAAGCAACGCGTAACTTCATTAAAATTACTTTTAAGTAGGTAGCAATTTTGTTACGATTGCGTTAATTGAATTAATAATTGGTAATGAAATTACTTTGTTAGGTACTCAAAAAGTACTAATTACTTATTTGAGTAACAAAATATTTAGTAACGTAATTATAAATTATTTATAATTTCCGTTACGTTGCTACCCAAAACTTCACACAGATACATTGATACATAGAAAAAAAAAATATATATAATGTTGCGAGAGTTTCAGTTTTAGATTTTAGTTCTTTCACTAACAACGACCTAATCGAAGAGCAAAGAAAAAAAACCAAGACAAAACAAAACAAAACAAAACATGTAGGTAATAGTATAATGATGAGCGATTTAGAGCCAAATACATTAAATATTATAAACGACAATAGAATAAAAAGCTGCGGGGCGTTTGCGCTTAGTCACTTGGGATCGGGCCTCGGCAGGTATCCTTGTCATCACTAATTTCTAATTATCGGTTCATTGACTAGCCGTCAAAATCTTACTATGGGCGGTCTATTGTGTGATACTATGAATCCTATAGTAAAATTATTGACCTGGCATATTTTCATTTTTCGAGCCGGATCGTCCCACGCTCAATTAACACTGAATGAATGTACGTCAATACTATAATAATTAAAAATAGACAATGTTACACCTATATATATATTATAGTAGTAAAAGTATATAATATGGTTTATATAATAATGATAAATAATAGTTTATATACATTATACGTATATATATACAAAAAAAAATAAAAACATTTTACATTATACATAATATACTTTTTAGGATAATATAATATATTATTTTAAAAGTATTATATTATAATAAATGATAATATCTAATACCTAATCGGGCATTTCCTATACTGTATATAGTGTACCGGTTCCCAAACTTTTTTGTTTCATGTCCTCCTAAGAATATTAAAAATTTGTTTCATGCCTCCCATCATGAATATAATACCTATAAAGCAGGAAAGGCGTTTAGATACGAACGGTGAAAGTTAGTCCGAGTTATCGTCTCGTCGGTCCTGGGACGGTGTATTATTATTATTATTATATATTGAATTTATAAATGTATTATTTATATAATTATTTACTTTAATAAAATGTATTATAATTTACATTTGTTTTATTCATATAAGTTATTGCACCGGAACGAAGTTTGGTATGGTATTCTACCTAAAAGTCCTGCGATAAAAAGTCCAGTACAAAAAGTCCGACGACAAAAAGTCCACGAATAAAAGTCCGCGAATAAAAGTCCAGGAAAAATTTTAAATTGTTAAATATTTATTTTATGTACTAAAATTATTTATTATCAAAAATCACAGATATAGGTACATAATATAGATACAAAGTATAAATATAAATTTAAAATATAAAATAAAATACTAAAAAATCAAAATACCATTGGAATATTATTAAAATTGTTTATTATCAAAAATCACCAATAGGTACATAGATAAAAAATATAAATACGAATTTAAAGTATACAAATATGAAATAATTACTAAAAAAAAAACAAAATACCATTAGGATTATTAAAATCATTTATATTTGTTTTTTTTTTAAATACTAAAATAATATGAATTATATAAAATAAAATATTTTAGGCGTACCTAGATTCTTGGCCTTGTTCTAATATTATGTCCAATTTTATTATATTAGTTATTATATTAATATTAGATATACGATATAGTTTAAATTTATCCACTTATAATCTGTGGTTATACCCGCGTGGCCACTGGCCTCGTATATCACGTGCGTAAATTTGGAATCCCGTACCACCTATATGGCTAGATATAGCTATTTTTCATTTTTAGGTAGAAAAAAACTTTTTTTTATATTATATATCTATATCTGTGATATTTGCTAGCAAATAATTTTAATATATAAAATAAATATTTAACAATTTAAAATTTTCTTATTCGTAGACTTTTTATCGCCGGACTTTTTGTCGTCGGACTTTTGTTCGTACATTCGTTTTGTATACATATATACATTTATATTATTAAAAATAATTTTCTCTCAAAAAAGATCATTGCTCGACTCTCCAAAACTCCAAAACGTAAAGAAAACCAATACATTCTTCGTTTTGTTCATAATCTAAAATAATATACGTATTACAAAATAATTAATACAAATATGGTACTTGTTTACTATGTATTAAAGAGTTTTAAAATCAAGAGGCCTCACAGTTCGAGAGTTGCTGGTGTAGTGCAATGTATGTATCTATCTAATATATGGTACATTGAACACATGCACTTATATACACATATACACTTAGAGTAAATGTTTATAAAACTTTTAAATATAGGTATAAACAAATAATTATAATCATATATCTAGTTTCAAATGGCATATTCAATTTGGTAAATTTACATTAAGAAAAAATGCACGACTCGATAATTTTGAAACTGACTTGGAAAGTGGATAACATATATATTATATAATTTTCATATACAATTTTATAATTATTATTATTGATTATAAATTATTATAATTATTATTTATAATAATAATAATAATTATTAATAATAATAATAATACCTATATAACCAATATGGTTATATAGGTATTATTATTTATTATATGTTTAAGTAGATAGTAGCACAAAAATGTTATAAATTTCTGAATGTACAAATTATGTCGAAAACTTTGATTATTGTAGTAAGTACTCAGTAAATTTTTAATTTGAGAGTTGGGCCGACATTCTAACCAATATGAATTTCATAAAAGAAATAGGAGAAAGGCATATGGTTAAACTATATAGATAATCATTATTACATTCGGTTTTGAGTTATTAATTGCTATCTATTGGTTGAATTCTATCTACAAAAATTAATTGTAGATATTTAAGTTTTTAAATTCAATATTTTTTGGTTTTGGCACGTAGTCCAGTACCCATGACCTCCGTAAACACGTCAATGATGATATTAGTAATTATTTAAAGTTTAGATAAGAGTTATGTAGGAATAATTTTAATTAAATAAATGAAAAATAATAATTTAAACTTTTGAAATGTTTATTCAATATGAGATATTTAAATATTATAGTTTAAAATATTTTACATTGGAATATCTAGTCGACAATATATAGGTTGTCATTTAAAAAATATTTAAACTAAGCAATTAATTTAATTCAAGTACAATTAATTATACTAAATCAATATTTGTCTCAAATTTGGCAGAAAAGGGAATATATTATTTTAAGATTTGATGGTACAGGGTAACATTGCTGTCTTCAACAGCTCAACATTTCAATATTCGTAAATGTAATATTGTCAATGATACAAATAACAAACAAACTGATTAAATATATTAAAGTTCAAAAATTATATTTTATTTTATAATAATTGGTTTTGATTATAAATCGGTACGTGCTTACAACAATAATATGCCCAGGTTTTCGCGGTTATGGTCAGTCCGAACCATAGATAGTAGATCCAAACTATGGTCCAAACGGTTTTATTGCTGACGGTTTTTACGTTACACGATAATAGATATATTTCACTTTGTATTTTGTAGGAATATTTATTTGATATTTCAATTTTATTAATTTGGAACCCAAGAACAAAAATATGTAAATATTATTAGTTATAAGTTATAAGTGTTATAACATATTAGATTATTACTTTATTATACCAACCAATATAAAATATAATATGTTCTTAACTAATATAAAACATGAATATTTTTTTTAAATATTATATTATTGGTACATTAAAGTGATAAATTAAATAAATAAATACATTCTTTAGTAAGAACCTTTTTTATATTTGTTGGTTAATTTTATCTAGTGTAAATTTGGTTCTGTCTCCTCTTACTTATGGCCTTAGTGATCGTTATCTAAATTAATATCCCCTTAGAATGCTGCCATTTATATTTTTATCAATAGATATTTTATAGTGCAGGGGCATAAGTTATGATGATCATATTTAAAAAAATAAAAATGGGACAAAATTCAAATTTTTCAAAAACGACAAATAAGCAAAAAAAAGGGGTCATTCATTAACTTTTTCCCAGAATTAAAAAAAAAATTACTTCTTTCCAAACAAATAAGCAAAAAAAAAAAGATCTGACAATTTAAAAGTTATAAAAATCAGGATAAAATGCGTCCAGCTTAAAATTTGCGGGGACATTGGGACGCAATGCCCAAAAACGGATCGTATGGTTAACCTAGTATAAGTGCAATAATCTGTCTATATTATAAACCATGCATTTATAAAGAAGGGCATTAGCATTAAAAAAAATAAAGTCTGTATTGTACATGTGCAAAACGAATGAACAAATGAATGAACTAAATCCTGAGAGAATAAAATATAATAATAAAATAAAATAAACGGTACAATTCGGTAGCCGATGATGTATTGATTGTTTTCAAATTATCATGGACACCCTGCAACTGTATAGGGCAAAGTAGGTACGAGTTTAATGTTAGTAAAATTTAATAAAATTATGCGTCGTATAATTCCGTACCGGTTTATGAATAATTTATGTGAAATTATTGCCCTTAAATATGTAATAGTTTTATATATTGATGTAATACATAACATATACAATACGCGAAATTTTTTTTATGATAAATTGAGATTATATAATGTATATGTATATTGTATAGGTGGATACTAAAATAGATTTGTATTACTAAATGCAAACACGTCTAGTTAATATCTATATATTATATTATAGTGATTAAAAAGTATCTATTATAAACAGGGCCGTCCCGAAGAAAGATTTTTGGGGGTTTAAAATGTAAAAAAAAAAAAAAATATATAATAGTTCTCTTCAAAACATAAAATAAAAAAAAATAAAAATAAAAATGGCCATCGACTTTTTCTATTATTTGCCGACTGAACTTATTTTTGCCGACTGTCCTGCTTATATATATATATATATATATATATATATATATATATATATATATATATTAGAAACCTATTGTATATAGTTCGACTATAAATGATGCAATAACCTATATAATATGTAGGCATAGGTACAATTCATAAAATATTTATAAACCGGTGCAGGAATGTACCTAGGTATATATGAAAGAGTTGGAAGTTTATGTATTTTATTTCGAACATTCTAGAACGTAAAGGATAAATGAATTAAATGTTTCAAATGTGAGCGAAATACGACTATATATAGGTATGTGTATCTAAATAGATGTAGGTACTCGCGGAAAGAAACCGATTACGCATTGTGGTTGTTTGAACGTCGCAAAAACGAATGCGTATTATATATATATATATTTTGCACATATATTATATGTATAGTGACCGGAAATGGTTTGGACTTGGCTTAAAAATCGTCATAATACATAATTTACAAATCTAATGGTATATTGAATAATAATAGTAATTCGACAGGTCTGCATTTTGTTTGTGAATTTTTTTCTTTCTAGAATATCTATATCTATATATATATATATATATATATATATATATAAATAATTCTACAAGTAACTCAACACCAAAATAGAATATCTACATTCTACACCCTGTGAATTAATTAATTATATACTTTTAATTTTTTTGCGCATTTATGCATTTTCTCTGCATTCAATAAATATTAACTAAATATAATCAATTAAGAGTAGTAAAATACACACTTGATGAACAATTTATAGGTAGGTACCTATATTTTTATTCACGATAGAATTATATATTACTATATTATACCTATACCTAATCATATTTGAATTTGTGATTCTGAGCGTAGTGAGGAAGCTATTGATTATACGATGATATATTTTATTTTTCTGTAAGCAAATTTTCGACCAGAAGAAGCTGAAGAAGAGCTTTGGCGTTGGTATGATATCGATAGGAAATCGGTTCTGTAGCTGGTATGCTATATACATATATCATTTTTTAATTTTGCCAGTACTTTCCTCAGGGAAAAAAGAAAAACTTCCTTCTATATTGTGTGTATAAATTAGTAATCACCTATACTATACGGTGTATGCTGACATTTTAGGTTCAAGCTATTGAAATTGGGGAATATTATTATGCCGTGGCTTATATTTTAGCTACTAGATTGCGATTTTCGAGTTATTTTAATTTAACAATATCTGGCTAAAATGGAATGTTTATTCGGATAATGAATATAAATAATATAATATTACCTACGTAATATGGTGACATTTATAATATCACACCAAGCTCTGCTCATGATTTATCGCTAATTATATTATTATATTTATTTATTGATTTCTAGTTCAATATATTTACCACCATATTTACAATATTTTTAATACTATAATTCAAAGTTTTTCGTAAGTCTATTTTACGAAATTGTATTATTATTATTATTTAAAACTTTCATTTTTCTCTATTTGCCTACCTGTCTGATTTAGATATATGATTTAATTACAAATGCTTTCAACAGACATATCTGCAGTTATATACCAAAATATCAATCCCGATAATATAAACATATTATCATTATGAAAAACCTAAATAATGGGGCGTTAATATTATATACAAGTATATTATATTTGCTCTATCGAAAAACATTATCGCCATGATCCTGTCTCCTTCCCCCTTAGAAAAAAATTTCTGGTACCGTCCCTGACGATACTGCGGTTGGAATATACAAAAACAATACAATAGTTTATAATAATGATAATGATAAAATTGATAATAATAATAATAATAATAATAATAATAATAATAATAATAATATAGTCGACAATGGCGGTGAGTATTATACACATTACATTCGGTTGTGTATTTCTAGGTTAGGTTAGTGGAATGGAACGGTAGTCGTGGAGGGAAACGATAAATGCGGGCCGTTGGTCAAAGAACGAACTAGTAAAAGCTTGACAGCGGACAAAAGGGTCCGTCATGCGTGATCGTCGCTGATAACGAAAGTTTTCTACCACGTGCTTCGCGAACGAACAATCGAAACTGCCGTGGCGGAATGAAGTTTGAAGTTTGAACGACACTGCCGCGCGCAAAGAGCACAACAATGCCCGTTTAATTAACAACAGTCGACGATGACAACGACATAATAATAATAATAATAATAATAATAATATAATATTATTATTATTTGTGTATACGAGGCAAAAGGGATCCTTTATGCGCTGTAGTCGACGAGCTTTTGTGCCGAGTTTAGGGGGGACAAAAAATTTCCCGTCCCGTTCTATATACATATCTACTCGATAGCAAAATCATCATTTTTATTATTATTATTATTATTATGGAATCCATTTTATCTCTTGTAACAGATAATGTTATATACTATAGCCATAATATTCTACGAGTATGTATTATAATATTATGTTCTATATCGCCATACGGCACGACCAGGGCCGGCGAAATGTTTTGCGAGGCTCTGGGAATAATCGCTTTCAAAATGAGGAAAATAAATGGTCATTCACCGTTCGCGCGAGGCTATAATATTAAATGGTTATTCATCATTCGCGCGAAGTCCTATAGCCTATGCTATGACAAAAAAAAAAAATTACCCTTAAAATATTTTTTCCAATAAATAATATTATAATATCATTTTTTGATTTTTTTTAGATTCTGAGCGTAGCGACGGAGCTAGTGGTTTTACAATAATGTTTATTTATTTACTTTTTTCTCTGTTAAAAAAATTTACTACCAGAAGGAGTGCTTCGATCTTTACTTGTTTACATGGTTTCCTCTAGGAAATTTCATCTAGTTGGTACTTTAAACAGGTCATTTTTCGACTTTATCAATAGTTTTTTAATGCGTAATGAAAAACTACCAAGAATTGATGAAAAAACGGCAAATATACGGTTTCGTCAAATCGAGATATTTTATTTTTTCGTAATTTCAAAAATAATGACTTGAAAATCTTGAAATTTCTATCCAATATTTAATTTATTAATATATTTACGTTTATTAAGTTTATTATTATTATTTTTTTTTGCAATTTTGGGCTATTTATAGACTTTTTAGTTTTCTAGGTTTCTAAGTCCTAAAAGGGGTATTTTTAAGTTTTAAGTCCTGAAAATTTTATACAGCGTTATATATACGTTATTCTAACTAAATTAAAAGAATATCGAAAATTCGTAGCCACAATTTTTTTTTATAGTCGTTTTCATTTTTTCGACAAAATGATCAATTTTGAGGCATTTAAGTCCAAACAGTTGGTACAATGATATTTTAAGACCTGAAAAAATTTAATATAACGTTAGTTGTGCATTAATTTAACTAAATTTAAAAAAAACGAAGGAAAAAAAGTATTTTAGATTCTGAGCGTAGCCAGGAAGCTAGTGGTTTTACAATTATGTTTTTTTTTTTTTGAAGTCCACGCGCATTTCGCGCAGCCCCATAGTAACTTTGCACCTATGAAATTGCTGCTTTTCCAGCTACATTTTGTTTAAAAAACAAGCGGGAATAATATTTATACCTACATACTGTAGTTTTGTGATTACCACATAACGATTAATTGATGTTAATTATTATAGAATTGAATGATCAATTATTATTATTATATCTTCTTTTTCTCATTCATTTTATTTCCAAATTATTTTTATGTGATAATCAAAAAAAAAAAAAAAACACCCAAAAAGTGTATTCTCTCAAAAAAGTATGATAATCGTGAATTCTTAAAGTTCCCAAACATTTTTAATTGGTATTGTATGTTTATTATCTTAATTGTTTTATTCAACTGTATGTCATGTGACTGTTTAATTATGTTACTGTTGAATAGAGTAAGTACCTATCGTAATATACACCAATTATAAATCAAATGGTTTACATAATATTTTGTTCGTTTTCAATATTAAATGTCTTAAACTGAACATTCAATGAAATATACTGTATATTTTATCTAGAAATAGTTATGTACCTATATGAAATTGAGCTATTATAAACATATCATATTACATTTTAAAATATATATAAGATTACATTAAATCATATTTATTTCTACATAGTTTGATCTTCAATGTAACGTTAAACATAGGTAGGTACTGAGTATATAATTAATATTAAGAGTTGTGTATACTACACCGAAGCTACGCTCAGAATCGTTTTATTGAATGCAATAATTTATCATTGCTTTCAAATGCAATACATTCACCAATAGTACCCTGTCCAGTAGTAAAGTGCATCCATCCCTACAGACACCCAACGAGCGAAATGCTTCCACCCCCTAATGACCGGCTTTTTTTAGAAATAATATTTCATTTTTTAATTTAAATAAATTTTATTGTTTCTATTTTCTTTTAATAAATAAATAAATAATGAGTAATAAACATTTGTACTTATCTATAAAAGAGAATTTTACCCATTTAGTGCACTTTTTGATGTTTTCAGTGTGGTCTATTTAACGCATAGGGATAAACACCATGCGTCAATCAAAATCTATTACCGTTATGCTGTCGTAATTTTGAAAATAATGGTTGTAATAATTTGAAATTCTCATAGAGTATAGGTAGATATGTATTTTGGTAAGGTATTGCAGACGTCATGAATTTTCTCAATTGTTTTTTTGACAATGCAGTAGTTATGAACAGGGCTGGACACTGAAATGAATGATTTTAATATAACTCAAAAATTAAATTTTTAAAATTAATAAATAAAAAAAAAATCATTGATACAATAATAAATTATAGGCGTATGCAAAGTTTTAAATACGTGCTGTAGATAATTTTATTTTTAAAATAACGTCTGCATGATAATGAATATATATAGATACAAGTATAATATTCGTCAATACGCTTCTATAAAAACTCAGAAAATAATTGAAAATCTTTGGAAATCCATCATGAAACTTAGAATGATATGTTTCAGATGGAACATACGTACGCCACACGAAAATATTTTTAAATATTTTCAATTTTTGTACAGTGTGCAAAATGTGAATAGTGCAGTTTTACGACCCTTTTTTAATGATATATGTTTATTTCACTTTTACCTAAAAATAATTTTGTAATAAATTATTTATTAAACTATTGACTACATGTATAAAATATAATTGATATAGGTAGTAATATATAATAAACTAGCTGAATTATCCGGTTTCGTCCGTGTATATTTTACTGGGTATGAGAGGGGTTAAGGTGTGAAATGTAATATTATTAAATATAATAAATAATGAATATTAATATATGATTGTAGTTTATACTTTATATGGCACGCAATCAATAAAAATATAGTAATCACACTCAATAATATAGTCACAAATATTCTAATTACACATTGTAACGGCATGGCCGTATTTAATAACAGCAATGTATGACATAAAATTAGTATATTATTCCTCGTTTATTTTAGGTAATTTTTTATGTTATTTTTTATTTTTATGGCGAGTTGTAGTTTCAAAAACTCCGTTGATGGGCCACCACTGCATATTGTACTAGATAATGTTATAAGTTGTTCTTTATAATTTACTTTTTTTAATAATTTTTTTATAATTTTACGATATTTTCAATGTTGGTAAAATTGAGAAATTTGAAAATACAATATTTTCATATAAAATTGTATAAATAAATAAAAACACCAATAACAATAAAAAAACAATATTAACATATGAAACCACTTACAAATTATTTTTAACATTTATTTTTAAACATTTTTCAATTGTTAGGTTTTTGTTTTAATTTTCTTAAAATTATCTTTTAAAGGACCTTTTCTAAAATCTGGAGGGTGTATGATATTCTTTTAATTTTTGCGGTTTTAGCCCTATAATATAATATATAGATATATTAAGTTATTAACATATTAATTGTTGTCTATTTATTTAACGAGTTAAAAAAAATTTGGTTAATTTGCTCAGCCTTGATTTCCCCTACCAATCAAGTTCATTTAACGCGTTTCTATATTGAATTTCTTTTATGCATATAAAACACGACGAAATTCTATCAGGTTTGTCGCACCCTCGCGAAACCTGTTGCACTGTCATTTTATTGGCCGACCATTCGATTATTCCATGTCGTGGTCCAGTTGTTTTTTTGACTTTGATCGATGACATTTGCTGCTGCAATGTACCTATAGGTACATATATGTTTGCCATGCTTAAAGAATAAACTTTTTAGATCTTAATTTTGAAAAAACGAAAATGAAAAATATATAGTTGTTATCTATCAATTTGATAATACCTATAGGTTTGTTCCATATTATGTTCTGAACTATTTGTTTTAGACGCGCTCTCATATTTTATCTAGAATTAGTTAGGAACTACACGCGTACCGATTGGTGCTGGAATGGTTTTGAACATTTTTTCCAGAGATTTATAAACAGTTTGTATGTGTCCGTAGTTTCCGTGGTTTACTATGAGTGTGTTCTATTGCACATGGAAGTTTTAACCAAGCTTGCGCGAACATTGCGGACTAATAATTCTGCAAAAATGTCTGTATTAAGCGAACTGATGGTTCTAGAACCAAAAATATTGGAATAGACGATATAGTTAGGTGTTTTCACTGTAAAATTTATTTTTTTAAATTAAATACTACCTACCTTATAAAATGCATATTTATATTCAATTTTTATATTGCTTTTTATATTGCTTAATAACGCATTTGCTAGTTTTCTACTTTAGATTCTGAGTGGAGCATTATTAAATCTGTATACATTTTTCGGGTAGATTGAGTTCAGTAGAAGTTTTGGAGTAATGAACACTTTTAATTAGCAAATTGGTTCTAGACTCTAGATGGTACTTTGAAAAGGTAATTTTTCGATTTTTCCAGTAGTTTTCTTAAACGTAAAGTAAAACTTCTTTTTATGGAATAAATAATAATGGAAATATTTTAAAAATGTAAGGGAAATAACAAAATAACAAAGTTGTCATAGTTACCTATTTATTTTCATAATATTTTACTTACTAAACTTTGATCAGAATCATAGCATAATAAAATGTTTATACATTATTATACCTTAATACTAATATCAATACATATTTATGTCTGTATATGCAGTTGTCTGTGTTTACCTATTATACCTATCGGTCACCTATAATATTTTTTGGTGATTATTTGGTATTTTTCATCCGTGAAGTATTAAAATGAAAACGATTTGTTATTTATACATTTGAAGTATGAATTATTATTAAATTATTTAATTCAACTGAACAACAAAACTCAATACATTAAAAATTTAAAATAACACGTTTTAAATGGAGTTTTTATATAAATAAAACATGTTTTCTTTAAAAAATCTTACTTAAACAGGTACGAGACAATAATAATATATATTAAACCGTATAGCAAAATACGTGTTTGTTTTATAGTATTTACTATATAAATTTTTTTAAAATTGAATCGAATTATAATATGCAAAAAATCAATTTGCTTAAAAAGTATTATAGTTTAGAAGATTAGATAATAATCAACGTCAATATAATATTATGTAAATAGAAGTTAGAAGGTTGGTATCGATCAAATATGGACGTCGAGTCATGAATTATGGAATTTAATTCTTAGAGAAATCTGAGTAGTAAGGCAATACAACTGTAGAACATTTAGATTTACGATGTTCTAATTTGATTTTCCGTAGATGTGTATCATTAAATTATTTACGATGTCTTTGAACTTCGATCAAGCTTATTACAGATGTCATTGAATTATGATTTAAGTACGAATAATTCAAATATAATTTTATTTTGACTAAATAACAGTTTACAATATAGGTATCCGTCTATATATACATAATCGAAATGTAAATAATTTGAATAAAATTTAAGTGTATAATATTTAGATACTATCGAGAGAATTGATTGAATATTATTATTGTAATCGTATTCCTATATATGTATATTATCTGCTATATGCATTATACGTGTGTATAATATAATTTATAGGTATATACTATATATAGATGTATAGATTGTTTAAAGGTAGTTATATATACGTTTTAAGGTATAGTTTTAGCTGCAAAGTATAAATGTTAGGTATATTAATATAATGTGTGGTACCGTGATGTAATTATATAATGTTAATTTTGTTCAGAATCGGTAGTCAATGAAAAAAATTAACCAACAATAAGTTAATTATTGTAAAAAATCAATAACATTTAAATTAAAGTTATAAGTTAATTTTTATCCTTTCAATATATTTTAAACTTTGTTAGGTTAAAATATAAACTTTAATGAGTTAAAAGTTAATTTAATGCTTCTTTGCTAAAATATTCAAATTCAAATACTAACATATATATATAAATATATTATTGTTTGATAATCGAATACTTTTTTTTCAACATGTATTTAAATTAAATGTTAATACAACTAGATGGGTACCTAGGTATATTATTATGTGCAATAATTATTGGTAGTAATGGAAAAAATATATACCTAACGGTACAAAATATTCATTAAGTTTTAGTGTTGTCGAGGCTAAAATATAAACATGCTAAAAGTCTTAATAGTATTCGTTTTCAATAAATTATGGTTTTAAATTTAAAACTGATAAGATAAGTACGATAATTAATATACAATACATCATGACATATGCTCGTCACTGCAGGTCAACGGGGGGAAGGTTACTGAGGGAGCTATATATTGTTGATATTAATGTTATATGAACTAGACGATGTGTGTAGAGAAACTACATGCGATGGAGATATGAGACCAAATCGGTAGAGTAACGTCGTAGGATAAAGGTTTGTTATTATTATTATATTATATACTCGTCTAACAATATTACAATTTATTATTTTCAGAAATAATTTCGTTGATTGTGTATAAGTAATTGAATAAAAACACAATTTTAAAATTACTTGGATTTGGCCAAAACGAGCGTACTGTTTGTTAAAATTGGCCAACAACAGTTTACCTACTTATAAAGTTAATAAATTACTCATAGCTATGTGATTAAGTTCAAAATTAATGAAACAATATTGACTTTGTCCAACATCGACTTTGTTACACATCTGTAAATCCGTTTTAATCAGATAATTAGAATATTTATTATTATTTTTTTAACCCATACACCGTGGTCTGCAGTCGTGTGTAATATTTACAATGTTCTTCTTTACCATATACCTATGTATATATACGAGTATTGTGTATGAGTAATGTAAAAATATCTGCACTTAAGAATTTTAGTGTAAACATTCGTTGTTCTCGTGTTATTGGTATTTTATTTACGGCATTTATATTCTTATTTATGCCGCACTGCTGCAGTATTGCAAGTCTTTGTGAAATTAATAGAAACCAATGCGAAAATCATACGCAAGGGGAAAAAACGCGGACTGCCGGTAAATACGTTTTTTTTCAAAGATTTTTTAAGTGTCTAATTAGAAAAATGTCTGACAATAAATATTTGTTATCGTTGTTTTTTTATACGCATAAAATAATATGTATTTTGCTATATGTCCGCTCGCCATCATAAATATATCGCGGCGGCGTTCAGTAAATGTGCGTGATTTTTTTATATATATATATATATAATAGGTAGGTATATACGTTTAATTTTTTGCGCCACCAGTTTGTCGTTTATTAGACACGTTGATTGATGGACCCCGATGTCGGGAATCGCGTCTCGCATCACAATGGATAAAAAAACAAGCGTCCGCTGGCAATAAAGTATTTATAATCATTTCATACCTACCTATACCTACCTATATATATATATATATATATATATATAATATGTTTTTATGAGTACTGACAATAATATTTCATATATGATGTGCGTTCTTGTCAAGACAAGTTATTGGTGGAGTTGCCAAAAACGGAACTATGCGGACGGGTTATAAGCTTAAAAACACACTCCTTTGGCACCGAACGATCCGCAAAGACCTCGGAAAATAATGTCTATTATAATTTTAAGAAAAAAAAAAATAAAAATAAAATATATATCGTCTTCGGTGTTCCGAATATATTATATAGGTGGGTATATATATATATGTAGGTACACTTAAATGTTCTATTTTTTATTTTCATATTTTCTAATACGAAAAAAAAAATATTTTACTTTTTTAAACGGTGCATTGTTTCCGAATTAAAAGTTTTAAAAACATCAATAAAATATAAATTGAATTTAGGTACTTCGCAGGAGCACATAAATATGTCGTAGTAATGCTTGTCATTATATAATATTATATATATATAGGTACTATAGGTATTAAATAAATATAATAATAAGCAGGCACGTAGCCAGGATTTTTTTCCATAAGCGGCCCTTTAAAAAAAAGAACCATTTAATAAATTACTCCCTCCTCCCGAAATTCTGCACAGTATAGTATTTATACATTTCAAATTATTATATAAGCACATTACAAATTTTCAAACCAACAAAAATCTGGGGGATTTTTAATGGGGGGCCTGGCACCCTCAGAAACTCTCCCGTGGCTATACGTACATGTAAATGATTTATACAATATATATTCTTAAATGTTCAAGATTTTAAATTATCAAATGGTATATTATATAGTGTACTAATACCTAGTACGTACAATATTCTAAAAAAAATTATTTTAATATTTATCTATATACATATTACGTTAAACAATGTACATACTATATGGAATTTATTTGATCTAATAAGTATCTATACATATTATATAGGTATATATAGTTTTCATCGTTATTTATAATCATTATGTTTATTGAACTATTCGTGCAAATTATTGAAACACTACC
This sequence comes from Pemphigus obesinymphae, assembly GCA_025469235.1. Lineage (NCBI taxonomy): Eukaryota > Metazoa > Arthropoda > Insecta > Hemiptera > Aphididae > Pemphigus > Pemphigus obesinymphae. The sequence continues at coordinate 36,365 of JAIPRL010002050.1, read as the reverse complement.
TATATATATATATATATAGATCTTAGGTACATATTGTAGGCAGAAAAAAACATTAAAAAAATATACATATTTTCCAAAAGTAAAATAATTTTCTATTAACGTTTTAGGTAAATTCTTAATTGGGAAAATTAACGTTTAATAAACATTTTCTATAAAATCATTAAAAATATTTATAACAGCATTATAATTTAGTCATAAAATGTATTTAAAACATAATATTAAAAATAATTTTGAAGCATTTAGTTTCAGAAGAAAAATTTTATTTTAAATATTATATATTATATAACACGTCATTTTAAATAACGTTTTGTATATTTTATAGAATTTATTGGTTGCCTGGCCATATTCGAGTTGATATTATTTAATATTGGGTAATTATTTATTAAACACTATTTAATCTCCATAGTGACTAAATTTATAATGCCGATTTATAAACAATTTAGTAGATATGCACAATATACGTTATTATACATTTATATATTGGCACTTTAATTCACTTAAGTATCTATATTGTTAAGGTTTTCAATAAATTTAATTTTTAAAAATTGCAACATACCTACATCACAATAAAATAGTTTTCAAATATAAATTTTTTGATTCCGGTTTAGGTTTCGGTTTTATATTAATATGGTTATTTTTCGGTTTATTTTAGTATAAGTGACAAATTTATGATTATATAATATCTTTAAAAGCGGAAAATTTGAAAGCAAACTTTAAACGATAAAATTTTAAAAATTTTAAAAACATGTCATTATTTTGAATAATAGATTTTGTTATTCAAAATGTCGAAGATCAAAGTATTAAATGTTCAAGAAAAATAGTTCAATATTGTAATAAGTTTTTGCTGATCAATATTTTTCTGACCGTGATTTTGATCATTTGTATCTTGCTTATTCAAAGTGACAAAATATGTATTGATGAATTAATTTAAATTTTTTTTCAATATTATGACTATTAATATTTCGTAAATGTACTTATCAGAGTTGATAGGAATCCGAATATTTTAATTTCTCAATTACCTATTTTTAAATTATTTTCCTAAATTAATTGTCAATATTTGTGGTATATAATCGTAAATATAGTATTTTAATAAAAATCAAAAAACTATAATCACGTTTTAATTGTCAGTTTTTAGATTATGAGTTTAGCTATTTTTCAATAATGTTTTTTTTGTATTGTTGTATTTATCCATATTTTTTGGGTAGAATGAGTTGAGTACGAGTTTTTTAGAAAAAAGTTTTCTGATAGAAAAATCGTTCTGTAATTGTACTTCAAAGAGGTCATCATTATTCGATTTTCTCAGTATTTTTCTTAAGTGTAAAGGAAAACTACACCTACAGTTATAATGTCAGAAACTTTTTATTTACACCGAATATTAACTAAATATCACCGTATTAACGTGGAGATAATTTAAAGTCTTTAAATGTCTTTTCAGAAATGTATAAAACAATTTGTAATTTTATTTTGTGTAATATTTACGCTTTTGCGGGTAGATGAAATAGATTAAGAGTTTTCGGGTAAAGATCTTTTTGATAGCAAATGTATTCTAGTCGGTACTTAAAATAAGTAAAATTTCCTGTAGTTTTCTTAAACATAAAAGGATAACTAATACGATTTAATGCATTTTGAACTGTAATATAGGTAGTTTAAAACAACAATCTACTTTCGCAATTAATAATTGTTATTTGTAATATAGGTAGGTAGGTACCTACTATTATATGCTGTATAAATTATGATCAATATGTTTAATTTAAAATAATTTTTAACTGACCGACTGGAGATGCCAATACTCAATACCATATTTGAAGGAACTTACGTGAATGGATGAATAGAAGAAACATTGTGCTCTTTCTCATCACTATCATCATCATCATCATCATCCTCAAGTCTCAACAATATAATATATTAAGTTAAAATAGAAACAATTTCACGACCCATGTGAATACAATGAAAACGAACGGAACCCAACAACTCGCCGTCATTCATTAGATATATCGGCTTTCGTGATAGTCGTGATGTGCCTTCGTTTCTGCAAGCTACGCATGCGTGACGTGGACCAATTCATGCGGACAACGCACACGTCATGTACGCCACCGGTATCCGACCTAAGTCGAAGGATCGTTTTTTCTTTTTTTTTTTTTTATCGTTACATTCAATGGGTGAAATTATCGATTGCTATCTGTCTACTTTTCTTTGCACGGTAGCCGTTTCTTATATTGTTGACCTGCAAATCGATGCAAACCTAATGGACAGGTCAACGAGAGCAAGGTGTGTTCACCGTATAAACTTCCAGGCTCAAGCGCACCGAGGAAAATGTTTTTTAAATGCATTTTTTTTTTTTTTTTTTTTTTTTTTTAAATTTTGATAATTAGTTTTTTATATTTTTAAGTATCATAGCCAATAAATGACAATATATATTATTAGCTGTTAGTCCTTGCAAACCCCACGAGTTCTTCATCAAAACGATCCAATCGCTTGAAATAAATTTGTCTATACTAACATGCATAGAAATTTGCACGTTTTTGAAATATTTTACAAGTCTATTTTGTATTCATTGAAACCTTTTTTTTTTTACAATAAAAACTAGTTTTAGAAATGTTTATAGTGAATAATACTAATGATTATTTTATATACGAAAAATGTGCTCCGATCGATGCAAAGTAAAGTTGTTGACGAATTTAAATATTTTTTGATTTTAAATTTGAACCACCAAAATATGTGCTCAAATTGTTTTCGGTTGTAATACATTTAATTCAAAATTGGATTTGTACGTTTTAACACACCATAAATATTTGTCTATGGCAATTAGTTGAATTTATAGTCTGAACACATATAATATATAATGGTACTTATTATTTATTAGTAATATAATAATACTTATTATTATTGTATAGATAATATAATATTATTGTAAATTAACATAATATTTTACCCAAATTTAGGGTATTTAGGTGTACATGGCTTAAAATATTTGAATCCCTATTTAAAAACTGAAATTACGCTCCTGTTTTCTTTTGAATTTTTTTCCTCTGGATAGATTTTTTTAAATATTACTATGATCTGTCCTGGGTCAAAATAAACATAGGTATATGGAAATCTTTGAGAAACCAAAACAAATAATTAAAATTAACAAATTATCATGAATACTAGTTCTAAGCCCTGTTTGGGAGACATATTTAAGTGATTTTCAAGTAGGTAGTCCTATTTATAGAGTAGGTATTTATTAATTTATTATTACTACAATATTTAATAGGTATTCATGTTGTAACCATGCAGGTAATCAGGAAATCAATGAAAATATTGTATGCATTTTACTGTGTGATCACTGATCAAGATGTTTACTGATTACATTTTTACACAGGAATGAATTTTTTTTAAATGTATTTATAGCCTGGTCTAAAATGTAACAAATATGTATACAAAATTCAGTGGAAAATCGTAGGGATTTTTATACATAACGAACAAATAGACATTTATTTTGATATATATACCTTTAGGTATATATATTATACATATATATAATATAATATAATATATTTCACCACGAATTTTATTCACTTCAAAAACCTATATACATATTTTGATAGGACGTTTAATTATTTTTAAATTTTTTGGTAATTCCAGTTAGCCAACAAGTTTTAAAATAAAATAAAGACGATCGACTCATAAAAAATTGAAAATAGGGATATTTTTAGTCGACAAATATCGCAGTGACATAAATTTTCTTTAAAATATTAAGAAGGTGGTGTCGTCAACTGGTTTAATTTCGGTTAATCTCTATTTTTTCATTATAATTTCATTGATTATCGTGTTAATAAATTGGTTTTTGCAATTCTGTTTTCGTTTAAATATTCTACACATGTTTCTTAATATTGTTGTATTTTTCAATAATTTAATTTATGATTTATGAAGCATAGAATAATTTTCCAATACGTGAAAAATAGTTTATATAAAAAAGAAATGCTGCCAAATGTGTTGTGTAACTTTGGCTACAATGTTACAAGCATATGCACACTTTTATCAATATATTCCATATTACTTTCAAATTCGATTTTTGCTTTTAAATGTTTAAAATTATTATTTTTAAACGTTAAATATTAATTAACTTATAAAATTATTAGATCTTGTATAATTTTAGACGAATATTATTTAATAATAACAATGGAAAATCCATTGTTCGTAAACACAATATACATTTTATAAAGAGAGGTCTTTACACATTCCCCCAATATGTTTTTAAATATATTTATGAAAGTTAAAATTATGTTTACTATTAAACTGTTTAAGTTAAGTTTATTTGAAGTTGTAAAGTTTTTTTTTTAATTTGTTTATATGAGGTACCTATATTTTTGTTAAAATTTTTTAAAAATTTTCATATTCTAGTGTTTGAAATTAACCTTGTTTTTTCTAAATTTGTCATAGGTACAGAAATATCATCGAAAGGAACATGATGTCCGAAATTGGAACAAATGAGGTAAAATTTTAAAATTAGATACCTATATATCACATTATATCAATTATACCCGTTGTGTGTGAACAAAATTAATGAAAAAATTAAATCTAAATAATCATTTTTTAAATTAAAAAAAAAAATCAAAAAAGTGTCCGAAATTAGACCAGTTGATAGTATTTTATTTTTTTTTCAAAACTAATTCCAATGAAGAAGAATACGCTAGAAGTGCAGTTATATAATATGATTTGTAATTTGTATTGTAATTTGTATTTATTATTTATAATTTATGACTGATATTTATCATTATATTAATTTTTTTTTTCTTTTGAAAATTCAACTTTTACCTATACGAAAAATTAATGTAACCATGAGATTTTCTAAAACTAAGCTGGCATATATTGGCATGATGGTTAATTGGAAGTGTTGAAATTATCATTAATTCAAAAAAGAATCTAGTGAATTATAAAAATACAAATTTTTTTAGATCGATGAAATCAATTTCGCAATATAATATTGAAAATTGAGTTTGATAGTATATAGGTATACCGAAATAAGTACTTATCCGTAGAAATCTACGATCGTATACTATACTACTATTAATTATATAATAATCAATGAAACTACATATTATTATAATAATATCACGCTGACATCTATCCATACTCATAATTTCAAGATATCTTTCTATAGTAATATTGTTACTGTATTTTATATCAATAATATACATATGTACAGCTTATTCAAATAAATATTATAAATTATTGTAATATTTTTCGGGCTTGGTTTAAATATTTATGAGTGCAGAGTGTTATTCACTTATTTCGATATCAGTTTGTAGCCGTTTTCTCTATTTATATAGTTAATATATTTAGACATGAATAATATCATGTCCTCCAAAAACAATGGTTACGATTTACGATATATATAATATTATATAGGGAATTTTTTTCGAACATAATAATATTATACGTTACATTAATCGTTATACCTAGTATATTAATAGTAGTCATATAGAGGATATACAGGGTGAGATACCGTGGAGCATACAAGAAGAGTCCTAAGGAAGTGAATTGTAGACTTGAAGAGTGGAGGGAAGTTCTTGAAATTAAAGGACTAAGGATTAATGGGAGTAAAACAGAACATATAGCGTAGGTATGATTTTGGTGAAAGGGAACACACCGGAGAATAGGGAAAGACTAGAAATAAAATCGAGTGCCGATGTGGCGGGAGAGGTTGCAGAGAGCTTCAAGTATTTAGGGTCTGTCGTGCAGAATGATGGGGGTTCCGAAGATGATACGAAACCCGGGATTAAGTGTGGATGGATGAAGTGGAGAGAAGCGTCAGTTGTTTTGTGCGAGAAAATAATCTCTATTGGGTTGTTGAATGGTATACGTTTTATAGAGCAGTCGTGAGGCCTGCAACGACGTATGGAACAGAATGTTGGGCAGTAGATAGGAAGGTAGAGCAGAGAACGAGTGTAGCGGAGATGAGAATGTCAAGGTGGATGAGTGGAGTGATTCGAGAGGACAAAATAAGGAATGCGTACCTACATAAGAGGCAGTAGTATAGGACTAGATTGGATAGTTGACAAAATTAGGGAGGATATACAGAGATGGCTCGGGGTTGTATTAAGGAGACCGAAGCGGTAAGATTAGCAATGGAAAGAGAGGAGAGTAAAACTGAAAAAGAGGTGTGGGTGCTTAGAGAAAAGGTATGTTCATTTGTCTCTCTTCTATATATGGGTAAATTAGTGCGAAACAACAGCTTACGGGTCAAATTGATAGACGAACTTAATCGTTATACCATGATCATATTAAAATTATGCTAGATTTGATAATTTAAATTTAAAAACAATATATGAATAATATGTACAATGATTTATATAATACCTGTTACGTCCTATACATATTACCTATGGGTATTAAATAATTTTTAGTATTTAGGCGGTCAAGGTTTTCGTATACAAGGTAATCGTTTAACGTGCTTACATAATTTTGTTTTGTGAATATTCATAATTCTTAAAACACTGTAGTGTATTAACTGTATGATTATCAAGTATATCTTATACGGGCTAATGTTGTAATATCCACTGATAAGGGTGAACAAGTGTCGTCTACATTAATTGTTCGCACACCCAGAAACGTTTACGCACAGAATAAGAGAATATTATAATATAGGTACTATTTTATTCTATGGTATACGTAACAATATTAAATTATAAGGTCGCGTGTTGCGATGATCTTTGTTAAAAACAAAAATAATTTTTTTCTGAAATTTGGAAGCTTCAATTTTTGTTCTTAGTTTTTGACAACACACGTTCTACGGCAATCAAAATAAAATAAATAGTAATAGTGTAAATGCTAGTGCTTGTTAATAATTTAATAAAATCAAATTATATTTAAAAGTATAATATTGTTGTAGTCCAAACACGTTATATTTTCTGTAAGGTATGGTAATATCATTGATTATTTATAAAATGATATATGTACAAGACGGTAATATTTAAGAAAATGTATACGAGTATGTATACAATACCTATACCACAGAGTAACCGCAAAAGTGTTGTGGTCACTGGGCACATTTCATCCCCCCTCGATAAAATATGGCGATCGAATGATGAAAACAGGAACTAGGTACCACTGGCAAATTCAATACAACATAAAAAAGAATAATCAAGCTAATGTAAAAACATTACAAAGGTATGATTCAAAATCATAAATAGTTTAAATAAAATGTTAAACTAAAAATTGGTAAATAAAAGATTGTATTAAACCTAATAATAAAAAAATCGTTATTCGTATTAAAACTTCACATTATTATTCATGAATTAGGTTGGTAGGTATTGCCAAGGCCATGATAATTAAAATGTATGATTTATGATGTAAATTAATAATGAATAAAACAATTTACCTACGTAAATCTTTTGGTACTTAGGTATGTTATAATATTGTTAACTCTCTCCATGATTATTTAAAATATTTCGTCTATTTATAATGGGCAATATACCAAGATAATAGTATACAGAACTTTAATTGTGGTGTTTTGGTTGAATTTAGAGTTTAAACACTTATTATCAAATTTGTTAAGACGAATATTTTACAAAAATAATATATAAAGTCTTCAATAAAAATTATCTTATCATTAAATTTGATAATAGCGTCACAATACTTAAGTTTTAAGTTCTGCATGGCATGTAATTATATTTCGTGTTGCATGTATATTGTAGGTATATATATACCTAAATATAATATACAATCATACAGATATATGTAATACCATCATTTTATTTAAATAAAATATAGATATTTCAGGATAAGTATGTATAATATACATAATTATTATATTATGGTTTTTGTATAATAATTATTAGTATAGGTATTATACTGTACAGATCAGGCGTAGTCAAGTCGATTTATCTGATAAAATAATAAACGCTAATATAATACCTTATTTAGACACTAGATGCCTGCACTTATACAGACTGATTTGTTGAACATAATAACATATTAATATTTATTGTACCTATTTTTTATATATTTTATATTGTTTGAAAATAATAAACATGCTATAATTTTCATGCAATACAAAAATATTTTTATTTATTTATCGTGAATTCATAAATAATTTAAGTTCCCATGTTTTCTTCGGTATACCAATAACATTATTTTAGAATACATTTTATTTAGGACCTATAATATTTTTGGGACCCTCCTCTACCTCAAATTTTTTCCGGTGTTAATTTGTAGTAAAGTTGTAAAAAAAAAAAAATACTTATTGTATTAATATTTTTAGAACTTGCAAAAATGGACCTCCAAAAAAATATCTGTCACCTATACAAAGTAGGTATAATATACTACAATCATTTTGGTACAATGTTTCATTACGGTATCATTACGGTATTTTTTAATAATTCATAAATCTTCGTCCTTTTAGATTCTGAGCGAAGCAGGTCCGTATTGGATTTAACATAAAGTGTTTTTTTTTTATGTCTCATGACATTTTTTCAAATAGCAGGAATCGAGCAGGAGATTTAAAATAAAGAGCTTTTTTGATAATAAATTGAGTCTAGTTGGTACTTTAAGAGGTTGTCATACCTACAATGTTTTAATATATAAATATTTTAAAGATTTATCATTATTAAAAAAAAATATATCAAAAATTGACTTCGTAAGCGCTAAATAATTTTGTTCTTTATAATTCTACGACATTCTCAAGTTGATGAAAATGAAAAATAAGAATATATGTTTTTTTAAACTGATAGTTTGATTACATGACAATAAAATATAGTATTCTAAATTACTTCAAAAATATATTTAAATATTTTTAAATTGTTAGATTTTCATTTTTCTTAAAATTTCATAAAATTTGACCACACATATCCAATCAATATCATACCAATGCTAAAGTTCCTCCTCGACTCCTGATCGAAAATTTGTTTACAGAAAAATAAAAATAAACTAAACGTTATTGTAAAATCAATAGCTTCCTCGCTATTGATTTTACAATATCAAACAAAATCCAAAACTGGTTTTTATGGCTTTTTTTAATATTTTAATTTATTGTTTTTATTTTATAGCTTACAATATATCTGAATATCTGAAAATATATATCGGCTCTACAGATGGTATACCCTATATATAGTATTTTTCGATTTTTTCCCGTAGTTTCCCTGGGGAAAAGAAAAACTTCATTCTACATCACGTGTATATACATATGTATATAGTATATATAATTATATATTATACAAACCACCTATTATGCATATTACACATACGGTGTATACACCGTGTACCTGCATATTTATACGGTGAACTGATATTTTAGATTCAAGCGATTGAAATTGGCCAATATTATTAGGTATGTGGTTTATATTTTATTATATTTGTTGGCTACTAGAATGCGATTTCCGAGTTATTGTAATTGAACAAAATATCTGACTGAAATGGAAGGTTTGTTAGGATAACAGGTAGGTGTAGGTATGTACTGAAATAATTTAATATTAATATGTTGGTGACGTTAAATTTTCAAATTTTCAACTGTAATATTTATTACAGTTATATAGTTATGCATATATTATACATGCCGCGAGTTCCGTTCAGAATCGTTTTTATTGAAATTCAATATATTATTCACTACCAGTATCCAGGACACTGTATCCTATACCCAACGAGCGAAGTGCTCCCTTCCCCTAATGACCAGTATTCCCGTTTTCTAAATATAAGTTTAGATGCCTTATATCCCCGTTATGTCCGTCCGTCTGTCCGTAGTTACTAGTAGGTACATAGTGACAATTGTTGATTTAGTTACTAGGGAGATAGATGCAGCATATACATGATATTATATTATATTATTCCTGGTTTTATATTTTTGTTTAAAATACGTTTAAAAACCGGGAATTTAGCACACTCGCAGAGAATGCTTTCCTAACTTGTTTAAAATTAATACTGGTAATAAAAATTATAAGTCACATAGATATAGTTAAAAAATTAAAATAATGAAAATGTCAAAAAACAAATTTTGGGTTACCTACTGGTTTGAAAATTGAAAACGGTTTCCGTTTTTGACGGGTCTCCGGTTTCGGTTAAAAAACGGTTAAAATTTTTCCTAGTTTCCGGTTAAAAATGGTTTCACTTTTAAGCGAGTTATACGGGTTTTCAATTCGGGTTCAAACCCGTTTTGACTCCCTGATTTTAAAACCACTCGATCTCAAACGTATATCTATATAAAATTTACCGTCCTTCAAGTTAGTTATCAGTGATAACTTGTCACCTATTTTCATGTTTCTATAAAAAAATTATACATATATAATAGTATAAGTTCAAATTCATTGTTAGGGTTCGGAGTGTTTACTCGAGTTCGGAACTATTTCCCTCGTCCTAACTTCTTAGCCGAATTTAGTTCGATTTGACATTTAACTAATTTTTTTCGACGTTTTTACGGGTTTGAACCCTCGAATTTTCGATTTTCAGAACTTTGAATTTGTTCGACCCGCTTCTAAGGCCCAGTGCACACTGAAAGAGTAAAACCGCTCCGAGCTGATCCGAGCAGCTCGGTGTGGTTTAGAGACAGTTAGAACACATGCAAAGTAATTGACGCGCGCGCACACTGATCAGCCAACAACAAAACAAAACATGATCGGTGTTGTTCGGTTTGGGTTTTCTCTGAGCAAAATACGAAAAACAAGTCACTGCGGTGATTTACATACCAATTATTATTAATATATAATGAAAATTTTTTGTACTCGTGCGAGTGAAAATTTTAAATTTTTACTCATCTTCAAGCGATTCAGCAAAAAAATTAAAAATTGTATTATTTTTTATACGTTTTTTATTTCACGGGTTAATAAAAATAGCCGAAAAAGTGGTATAATAACATCATCTTCGTCAGAACTCATCTTGACGGCTGGCGTTAACAAATGAAAAATGTATCCGAAAATCAAGTAGTACGCGTTTCTTTTATCTCGTTCCATTTTGTGTTGTCAGTGTGAACGGAAAGTCGTTAGAAGTAAAATGATCCGAGCAGCGTGGCCCGAGACTTTCGTGTCCTATACGTGCCGCTGGGTTCGCGACAATCATATTATATGAAATACACGTACATTGAACAATAGAGTAATACAGAGGGACGGTTGTATACCTACTTGTATATGTCGCTCGTATTCCAAGTTGTCACGAACAAAATTTCGGTTCTCACAGTTTCATCATGTCGGCGACAAAATATATTGTGTGAAAATAATATGTTTTGTTAACTCGTTAGATTTTGCGCAAATATCACTACAATGATAACACGAAAAAATATCCCACCACTTTTCAATCGATTTATGTTTCATAATAGTATTGCGTTATATATTTTTTTCTTTTCTTATTATATTAAAATATCTTAGTCCGTGCGTAAAATAATATTTTTCATAAATTTTAATATTCAAATTTGTAAAATGGCCAGTTGTTTTCTTTGAAATAGAACGAGTCATTCCAAGTCCAAAGCCGAAAATATTTCTTTTCATATGTATTTTACTTATAAGTACCTAGCTAATTTACTACTATGTTTTTATATAGTTATATATCTATCTATTTTCGTATTTTATTATTATAAATAACATTATAATATAGTGTCGAAAAATAATTCAATAAAATATTATTGAAAAATACATTTTTGAACAAATAGTAGGCACCTTAGATTACTTATTAACCAATAGTTTAAAAATTTATTTTGATTTGACTGGGGTTTAAAAATTTAAGGAACTAGACACGAATTTCTGAATGATTTGGGGCCTAGAACTGATTGAAATTACACGAAACTAAAGAAACAAATTTCTATTTTATACATTGTAAACCATAATTATGTAATCGTTATCATAATAAACGTTATCAATAATATTATTATCTATCATAAAATAATTAATCGTTATATTCTACTATGTATTCCACAATATTAAACATTTAATCGTGATCATATTGTTTTTAGGGGCACTTTGTATGTTACAACTATTTTACAGAACAGTCTCTCTTAGAGATGGTTCATTTTGGTGAACTAGTTCATCGTTCATCGTATGCCATACTGTATTCCATATACCTACATATCGTTAATTTCGTTCAATCGTTCGTTATAGTACCTATGTATTTTTAATGTATGTGTATAGCCATTATTATTTTTTCATCATATTTATTTATTTCGAACGCTATGATTCGTTCAGTTCGTTCGTCTGTTCGTCTGTTCAAATATTCAAATATTGATAGACATTTAGTTTAGACATTTAGACATTTAGACTAGTTCATTACGCATTTGTGAACGATTAATGAACCGTTAATAATATTAAATTGTTCATTGAACTAGTTCGTTTATGAACGACACATTCTCTAGTCTCTCTGTATTACTCTACGCGTTGAATACGTGTATACGAGTATACGCACTAGTGTATTGGTAAAAAAATTCGCGAGTAAAGAAATTTAGGTCACAAAATATTTTTCTCACATCGCTCGGAAATCATTCAGCCTACGTTTGAAACTGTCAACTTTCAAGTTTTTACTTAATTTTTACGTTCTAAGTGTAACGAAGAAGCTATTGATTTTACAATTGTATTTTTTTTTCTTTGAGCATTTACACAGTGTAAACATTTTGGGGCAAAGAGTTTATTTGATGGAATTTCCATTCTAGTTGGTACTTTAAAGTTTAAACAGGTAATTTTTCAATTTTTCCAGTAGTTTTTTCAAGCGTAAAGGAAACTAACCGAAGATTTTTATAAATTGGAAAGTTATAATGCCGGAAACTTGAAATTTACAATAATTATTTACTATTGCACTATATAATATAGATGGTTAAAATATCAACATTTTACTTGTTGAACATTTTTCAATAATCTTTATATAATTTTCGAGTATGATTTTTATGCATGTAAGTATAAACTTTATGAATATGAGTCATACTAATAATAATAATAATAATAATAATAATAATAATATTAATTATTGTATATAATGTTTTTTTGTATATTAAGTAATTATTTAATTAGGTATCTACACGTTATAACAAATGATGTGATAATAATAATAATATCCGTACCTATAATATAAATATTATTAAAAAGTATAAAAAAAAAAAAAAAACTTTTACATAAATCGTAACGTTGAAACTCTCAAAAGTAAAAAAAATAAGCAAAGAGAGCATATGGCGTATACCCCCGTATACGCCCCATGCAATACACCACTGAGTAGAGATGTGTCGTTCATGAACGAACTAGTTCAACGAACGATCTGATATTGTGAACGGTTCAGTAATCGTTCACCACAAATTCAACTGAACTAGTTCAATATTATGAACGACGCATGAACGGGCGAACGATTGACGAACGACACGAATATTTGAGAATATTTAAACGAAATGAAGTTACGAACAGAACGAATAGTGTTCAAAATAAATAAATTAATGGTAGGCTATATAGATATAGATTAAAAATACCTAGGTTTAAACGATCGAACGAAATTAACGTAGGATATGGAATACCGTATACAGTTCGTTCAACGAACTGGTTCATTTTAACGAACTATAGTTCGCCAAAACGAATACGATTAGTCCCGTCTCTACCGCGTTTGAGGAGTAAGGATAGTAATATACGACATTCAATCACTCCATTGCCGCGAATATGTGTATAGGCAGCGGTTAAAGTGGAATATATTTGCAGGGGGGACTATAGCTAATGCAAAAAAAAAGGCGTCCCCTGAACCAGTACCGTAATATTTTTAAAATATTTATATAAATTTAACTTTTAATCCATGTCATTATTGCGATCTAATTTGTAAAAATTTATCACGGACGTATATATGTATATATACCTATTATTGTGTATAATGTACATACTCTATGCAGGTTATAACTTTATATATAAAGATCTTAATATAGATCTTGCATACAATTTATAACTAAATTCCATTTTTTAAACTTTTTTCATTTAATTTTTGAATATTATGTACAAAAGAACAAATTCAGTCTCAACTTTTAATTGAACATTTAGAAATGTAAACGGGACTAGGTATATACTAAAGGGGACGCCGAACTTAAGCTAAGCAAAGAAAGGGGACGCCGTCCCTCTCCGTCCCCACTCACTTTATCCACTGTGTATAGGTAGTGCCTGTATTGAACACAAAACGTTTCGTGTTTACACATTGTGCATCTATGTATTTACACGATGGATATGCCAACACACACATACACACACACACACACACATATATATATATATATATATATATATATATATATACATAATGTTACATACGCATATACTCGCGTTCGGGCACGCGGACACCGCCGTCCGGTGCCCCGCCCACCGATACCGATTTAAATAAACGGTCCGGCCAATCTGTGAACCGGATTGGAGAAAAAAAAGAAAAAAAAAAGAAAACAAAAAAAACGATGGTATTCCCTAGCCGTTTGCCGTCTTCGTCGCGCGAGCGGTCGTTCGCGCGCGCCGCCGTATACCTGTATAGGTATATACATATATATATATATATATATATATATATATGTACTACTTAACGTATAAATATGTAAATGTTTTTTAAGCGATATGCTTCGCACGACTCCCAACAATCCCAACAATGCGGCCCGGGGATCCATTATTTGTTAACTCTACGGAATAATAATAATAATAATAATAATAATAATAATATAAAACCTATATATATATATATATATATATAAACACATTATAGTCAGTTTTATATTATAATATATATATATATATATACACGTTATAGTATATAGCTATGGTTATCTATTATATGGGTATTGTGTAAATTCGCGAGATATACCCAACCGACTGTTGCGTGTGTTTGTTCGCGGTGTATATCCGACGACCGGTTTCTTTATTCCTCGCGTTCCTCCCGCGTCCCCGCCGTCCCGCCATAGACCCGGCGACCACGCTATATGCACGGGTACACCGCGTGCAGGTGTCTTTTTGCGCGCGCGCGTTTCATTACACCGCACGCGGCCCGATAAATCTGCAAGGTGCGAACAAATGAAGAAATCACCGCGCTCGACCGCCGCCAGGAGGAGGTGGTGGAGGAGGAGGCGAACGCGCGCGCGACCGCGACCGCTCCGGCCGCGCGGGCATGTCGTCGTCGTCGTCGCCGTCATTGCCAGAGCGAAGAACAATGCGCGTCTCGGCGGTGTCCGGGGGACCGGGCGGGCGCGCGCTTAAAAAATATGTATCGATTGGCCATAATTCAATCTTCTCGAGCGGTTTCCCAACGTAGTGCGAGAATTTATGGCACGAGAACACGTCGTATGGCGCACTCGTAAAACGTACATATTATGTATATTATATTATATATATAAATTGTATAAGCATGTATATATATAAGTACGAGTACTCCAAGTACCTGTGTATGTATCTACTTTACGATCGTATATATATACAATATACTTTGGTAAATATAGTGTATATATATATATACTGTAGGGTGACCATACGTCCCGTTTTTGACGATTGCGTCCTGTTGTCCCGACAGACACTTTAAACGGGATGCAATTTGTCCCGTTTTAGGAAGTGGGGTCCCTTCTTTTGATCGTTTACCGAAAATTTTGGTAAATATTGACAAATGAAATGATCTTGGTATTTATTATTTTTTTTTTTGCTTTTTTTATATTTTCCAGAAAGTATTTCGGGTTCGGGGATTCGACATTTCATTAGGCGATTTTCACTTTTTTTTATTGTTGTCCCGTTTTTTAATTTTCAAAATATGGTAACCCTATAGTATATACCTAATATAATATACATGTATAACATATATATATACTATATATAATAATAGGTATACACTAGCCACTAGATACACAAATGGGCAACAGTAGATATATATATATGTATATATTTATACCTATATATAGGTAATATATTATATTGTATAATAATAATAAGCACTTCGCATACAGTGACGTAGCTTTCGTAGGGACAGCAGGTACAGTTGTCCCAGGGCGCCAAATTTTTATTATTTTCATATAGTTTATAATTATAAGGAATACCTACCCTTTTATTTTATTTTTTTTTTACTTATTTTAGGAGGAGCAAAAAAAAAGCAAATTGTAGCAACATGTGGTTACAAATAACAGCATAAGTTATCAATATTATAGGTAGGGGGGCGTTCAAGTATTATGTCAGCATATTTTTGGCCTTTTTATATCCCCTCCTCTTCCTTTTCAGCAATCGTCAGCAAATATCCGATCCCTCTACTTATTACGTCAGCATATGTCTGACCGTCCCTATATTAAAAAAAAAAAACAATTTCGGAATTTTTTATAAACTAATTAAAAATAAATTAAAAATTTCGTTTCATATTTTGAATTTTATTTTACATATTTTTTATTACTGCTGACGTCAGCACGGTTCTAACCCCTCTATCCTCTTTGTAAGCAAATGTAAGCACACGATAGACCCACCCTCCCCCAGGCGCTTACGTAATACTTGAATTCCCCCCTAGGTATATAATATATTTGACTAAAAATACTCTTATTACGTATGATTGATTATACCAACATCCTACATATTATAGTAAGTATAGGTATACTGTATAGCATCTGTAATCCCCAACAAAAACCTAACTGTTAAAAAGGGCCAAGTTCCAGACCCCCCTCCCCCAAAACGAGTTAGCCTATCAAAGTAGTGATACTTACATCGTGGCCAAGTCTGCTCGTTCTTTAGCTCATGAACTCACTTCACTTCTACTTTCATGAGCAACACTACTCTTTTATCTGTATTGATTAACACTTGGCCATTCTGAATTAAGCATAAAACAGACGTAGTCACAATGTAAATGCCACTACTTTGATTGGTTGAATTTTTTGGGAGGTTATCTGAACCTTTTTTCTTTTCTTCTACAGAGTTCTCTCCTTCCCATCACCCACGTAACTCCTAGTGAGTTTAATACTGATGTTTTATGCTTCATTGAGAAATTGGCCGAGTGTTAAGCAATACAAATAAAAGAGCAGTGTTGTTCGTGAAAGTAGGAGTAAAGTTAGTTTATGAACTAAAGAAAAAAGCAGACTTGGCGACAATGCAGATATCACTAATTGGATAGGCTGACTTTTTTTTTTAACAGTTAGGTTTTTGTTGGGTATATCATTCCTTTTTGCGCGCTTCAGCACCATGGGCGACTTGTTAATTTTTTCGAAGCGTTGGAGGAATTTTGTACGTCGTAGATTTTCTCTTCGAAGACCGTTTGGACCTCTGTTGAGGAGCTGAGAGATTGGCCCTTGGGTGTTGTTAACACCAGACACAGATACCCAAGTACGATCTTTCATTTTCTAGCGTCGAGATTTTTTAGTTATATAAGAAAAATAATATAATATTAATATAATATATATATATATATAATAATGATTATATCAATTATTATAATAAGAATATTATATCCAACGAAGAATAACACGGATGTCGATTATATAGACTGAGTTAAATAATGATGTTATTACGATTATTAAAATATGTATTTTTTATTTATTATGTTTTGATGACGATAAATAAAATAAAATATGGTAAAATTACGAAAACATAAATATTTACTGTCAATTATTACAAAAAATTGTTTATTGTCATTATTAACAATAGTGCCCTCATTATAAACACTATTTAAAAGAGGACGTTTGTTCAACAGCACTGGGAATCTGTGATTAATTAATAAAAACTCGTGCTAATCTAATCAAGCAAAACTTGGATAAAATTGAAACATAATTTAAAAATGTAAATTTTAATTTGAAAGTGGAACATTTTAATAATCAATAAAGTTAAATACATTTGTTATTTCAAATCGATGGATGAATATTCATGTGCGTCACTTCATGCATTTAGAACTATACTACCTAAAGCGGAATTAATTTTGAGAAAATTGCAATTTTTAGATTTTTCCCTTTACTTACTCTATATAAGACTTATATTTATGCCATATTGCACGTTTCTACCTATATGAGAGTGTCTTATAATTTTGATGATGGGTGAGTCAGTCAGTACCAAAAATGTATGGTAACAAAAATGATAACTTTGAAATTCTCCCTATTTCAAAAGGCTTAATGTTTTACAGTATTCTAAACTAATTGAGCTTAATCTATGTTTCAAACTTTGAAAGTCCATCTAGAGAAAGCAGAAGTATGAGGGTTAGAAAAACTGGGTGAGTTGGTGGTTCGTGTAAAGATAAACTACTGTGCGCTCAGATTCATTGTAAAAATAATGAATATAATAAAAGCTATAATATTAAGTAGTTTTCTATTATAGTTAACTTTCTATATATTATAGGTATATAGCTAAATTGGTACATCAGTACTTGGTATGTAGATTATTAATTGTATCTCAACTGTTAGTTTAATCACTATAGGTAATGCACTATAGGTATATGAATAATGGTATATGAAGGAAAATGTTATATAGATTATTAAAATAAAAAACAATTTAGGTATATTAATACTATAATATAATATTATGACAGTCTTAAGATTGCACATGAAAATATTGTAGTCCAATAGTTTATTTTTAAATCATTTTTAATTTTTTTAATTGAAAATTCTCTTTTTTTTTTTTTTACTAAATTGAGCGTGACTTCACGGGTCTTTTATAGCGTTCCTGACGACTAACTGTCATTATAATTTAAATTATTAATTTGGGATGTAGTTAAATACTATTTATGTAATTATATCATATATGTAAAATGTATGGATATAGTATGTGTGACATCTGTTGTTTAAAATAAGGGTTTGCTTGGCTCACAGCCATACGAAGTCGATTTACTTTCTTAAGTGACTATCACTATTCACGTCATGTTCTTAACTTAGGTTAATATTTATTTTAATTTTGTCGAAAGGGTGAATATTTTCAAGTAATAATACATTCAAAATATGGTATCTATATGTTTCCAGAGTATATAGGTAGTTTGAAAATGTTTTAAAATATATAGATTTTGATACTTATTATATGATTATGTTATATAACATTTATAGTATATATATCTACTAGAATATACAGATTGCAGAATTTAATATTTTGTATATTTTTTTGTTTGACTGTTTTTCATTGGTCTTTAGCTGAAACTGTGGCAGTGAATATAAAAATATTCATGCAATTAAATTTATTATATATAATTAAATTGACTGGTTTTCTATATATACCTCCTGAATCTTTAATTTTATATAATATTATACATTATTTAGATATTATATGGTCTGTTAATAATAATTATTTATTTATTTTTGTCATATATGACTTATGAGAATGGGTATGAAATAATATGCCAATATACTGCAGTATTCTGTACAAATTAGGAATATCACGTATTGCTTACAATTTATAATCTATAATTTTACTACTGTCAAATAATAATTATTATCATTACATTAATTTATCATAGTGTCACACATTCAGTTTTTAATATATTCTTTATAGGCTCATTTTTAATTAAAAATACAATTGAAAATTGAAAAACTATTTTTTTTTTTTTTTTTACATCTTTTAAATCACTGGATTAATACATAAAAAAATATTGTCTTCTAAATGTTACTCGATTTGTACGTTTTTAATATTTAAGATGTTGTAACTCTGAAAAAGTACGAGTATTTTAATGCTTTTTATGTTTATTTCCTGTTAACATATATTCGGATATGTACAATGATGCGTTTTTTATTATTTTATGTCTATATCCAAGTAGGAGTGCTTCAAACGTTACATACGAACAGTTAGGTAGTAAGTAATATGTATTATATTTTTAATATACCTATACCTAATAAGTTACTATAATGTTATTTTATTCTGTTTATAATTATTAAATACTCGTGACTCATGTACAAATTATGTAGTATTATAGGAAAAAAAGTATTGGCGATTTTCCCGATGATAATGCTGATATAATTCCATGTTAAAACGTTTTAATATTTTGATAGACGCCTACATTTTAATAACTACAGTTTAACATCAAATAATGTTGGTGAAAAAGAAAAAAAACACAAAACAAATACGATATAATATTACAAATTTATAATGTGTAGGTAGATGTACTTAGATATCACATTATTGATAGTGGTGGTTAAAATGTTATCTAACAGAAGATAATAATAATTGTATAGTAAATACAGTATAAGTCGGTATAATCTTATCTTGTAATCCATTAGCGAAAGGAAGTGGGAGCTAAAATGTCTTAAAAATGGCCAATTATATCCTTAAACACCCACAACGTAAAATAACGTGATTGATAATATTATATTAGTACATTTATTGTGTGTAAAAAAATTAGCTTAAATAATATAAAAAAATATTATTATAATATTATGTAATATTATATTATTGTAGGTGGTATGAACTTTGACTTGGCACAATCTTGATAGTTGTAATAATATGACGTATATAAAGCCACACATATCGAATAGCATGGGAAACGTTAAATAACCTATTCAGATCGTTAAATCTCTAATTAATATATTTATGAAAATGTTCGCGTTAATTTATATACAAATAACAATTACACAAAAAACTACAAAGTTATCAAGTGTGTTATACATTTTAGATGATTTTTTTTAAATCAATTTTTCATATTTAAAAATATTAAAAAGTTTTAAAATCTATACAACTGTAATAAACATAAAGTATAATAACATTAGTATAATTTATTTATTTATTGTTATTATTTATTTATTTGAAGTTAAATTTAATTTACTGAAAACAGTAACATGATATATTATAATAGTAATATATTTGTATTCATTTACGTAGTATTAAATGAACAAATGTGTCAGGTATTTTAGAATCATTTATTTAAGCCACATAATTTATTATATAGCATACTCCTGTATTGGACGTTATCCAACTGTTAAACAAGTATGAATGTATTTAATTGTGCATTTTATCTCATTTAAAGTGGACATTTTATCTTTGCCTGTTAATAGTAGGTAGGTATATAATATTATGTTCTATAGAAAATGTTTAAAACAGAACAACATTTTGTGAACAACCCTCTTAGGTATAATATTATGTACATTTAGAACTGAAAAATAATATATAGTACAGTATAAAAGCAAAACAGAAGGTATAACTTAGATGTCATACAATGAATATACAATGTATACATTTTTGTAGTATTTAAATATAATATATTATAGTTATATAAATAATATGGATTATCATTCAATATGCAACACCCAGGACGTTTTTATTGAAAAAAAATCTGTATTTACATTTAATATCAACGGTGGATTTACGGGCAATCTAAGATGTCTGGACCCCCCAGGTTAGGAGATTTAGGTTAATATTTTTCATTTTAAATTCTGAGTGAAGTGAGGTAGCGCTTGATTTTAAAATGATTATTTTTTTTTTCTGTGAGCAACTATTCTGCATTTCTGCCAATAACCAAAAAGAGTTAGTAGGAGTTTTGGAGTGTGTATGCTAACGATAGAAAATTGGTTCTGGATGGTATTTTTAAGAGGTAATCTGTTGATTTTTCCAGTAGTTTCCTTAAACTGTGTTACATACTTATATTTATATTCTTCAGTATATTGACATTTTTATTTCATTAATCTCTATTAATAATTTGTCGGTCAATTTTCAACTTTGCTAGAAGTTTTCTT
This sequence comes from Pemphigus obesinymphae, assembly GCA_025469235.1. Classification (NCBI taxonomy): domain Eukaryota; kingdom Metazoa; phylum Arthropoda; class Insecta; order Hemiptera; family Aphididae; genus Pemphigus; species Pemphigus obesinymphae. The sequence goes on along the minus strand of JAIPRL010002050.1, from coordinate 14,821 downwards.
AAGCCTGAAGAAATACTACCTATTACGTAGAGTATGACTTATGTATACGTATATATATACTTTTAGGGGATGAAAGGTGGGAAATGGGTGTACATACATACATACATACATACATACATACATACATACATACATACATACATACATACATACATACATACATACATACATACATACATACATACATACATAAATACATACATACATACATACATACATACATACATACATACATACATACATACATACATACATACATACCTATATATTTCTTCTTTCGTGTGTAACGATACAAAGCATGGTTTTTTTTTTCAAAGTAAAAGAGGCAAGTAGGTTTCAATTTTTATTCAATGTCAAATAAAAAATAAAATAAAATATATAAATATAATATTAAAACTATTTATCATAATGCATTTTAAGGGAAATAGAAATCCTTGGCGAAACCAGGTTTGAAATAAGCTAGTTGGTATATTATATTAAAAATATATTTCAAAAAGAGCATTTTGATGGCAAATAATTATATAGTTTGTAATTTATATTATATGCAGGTTGATTGAGTATTTCACACAGTGATTGTGTGTTATATTATTATATTTATAAAGTAAGTACCAAATTCATGATGTTTTGATATTTTAATATACACGAATTTGTTTAAGGTATATTTTACGTTTTTAGAGTATACTTTAAAGAGTATTCTGTTAAAAAAAATTCGACATATTTTTATGTTTTGTAACATAGTAAATAAATTATTTTTATACATACGACTCGCTTTATTCTTGTAAATATAAAAATATTAATTTTTTTAATATTTATTAATATTTAATATTAATTGTTTAATAAAATAATAAGAATAATAATGTTCTATTACCCATGTATTTATATTACATTATAGATTAATACATCAGAAATTGATGTAGAATTGTAATTGAACTTAAATTATACATCCAAAATCAAATTTCTCCAAAAGTTAAAATCAAGAAAACAATTAAGTTCTCATATCATATTAATATTCTTAATTATCAAAATACATTTCCAAAAACAGTTTGAAAGCAAGTAAAATTGTTCGTATAAATTAAATAAGTAAATTCGGAATTTGAACCTTATTTTTTAACTGCTATATGAATAACATTTTAAATTTATCTTACCATACTGAATATATGAGTATTGAATTTGTTTTTATAAATTTAATTTAAAATCAATTGATTTATTGATAATTATTTTAATATTAAAATTTCACCATCTGTGGATTCCAATCGAAACTTTTCTAAATATATTGTACTGATTACTTTCTACTAAATATTATTTTAATATATGAGTATAAGCTTATATCAGGTTTTTTTATAACGTATCTTATAGGATAAATATAGTAATTAGTAATTACTAAATATATTTAAATTATATTTGTACACCATGTTTAGTATGTATAAATAGTCAAATAGTGTTATTTTGTATTTTTGTATTGGATTGAACGCTCATGGCAAATAATTTCCTATTATAAACATACCTACTTAAATAATATAAATAAATATATGTTTATAAATAAACAAAACTATTTATTTATCTTAGTAAGTAGTGCATTTTAATGATCAAAGTAAAATATGGTGTTATGTGTTGTCACTGGTCGTAAATGGTTGATTTGTACGAAAACAGATTGTTGGTGCAACGGGCATCTTCGTAGTTTTAAATAAATAAAGAAATAACAATAATACTTACAATTTTCAAAATACGTCAATGCACTCGACGTATGATTTATATAATTCATTTAGTATGAATATATATATGGCATATATATTATATGCTCTTTATAATCTCTGGTATTTAAAATTTCAGGATAAAATCAAAAATAATCGTCGAACAGTTTTAAGTTTATCAAAGTTTTCTAGTTAGGTATGTAGTTAGGTATCTATAGACTTTTATAGAGTACATTTTGATTTATTTATAGTGTGTAAGATATGATTTTGTATTAGACTATAAACTATGATCACGTCATACATTTAAAGCTTAAGGATAATTTAAGAAAAAATATGTATAATTTTCGAATTTAAGTAAAATTCTGCAAAAATATTAGAATGTTTAACCAAAAAGGTAAATCTAAAAAAAAAAATATAATTTCAGAGGAAATTTTACAAAAGAACCACATAAGTAATAAGTGTTTAAATTTTAAATTACATTTGACTAAAATTCCACAATTTAAGTTTTACGTAGGTAACGTAGTATTGCTATACAACTTGTTAGACGGATATTAATTTCTCTTATAAAAGAAGTTAATTTTGAAAAATTTTACAGATGGGATCTCTTGCAAGATTGAACTATATAGTTTAGTGTTATGTAATAGAACACACAATACATATTCGCATATTATAAATTATGATAGTCTACCTATATTAATACTTATATATTCTATAGTTATCTAAATTTTGAAGGAGTGATTATATATTAGTTGATTTCATTGGATTATTTTTGGTTTGGTTAAGTACATCCTATTTATGATAATATAAATATATATATATATATATATATCTGCTTGATATAAAAGGGTTAAAAATAAATACTTACACATGAATTTCATCATGTCCATAAAGTTAGTCACTTAATGTTGACCACTCAATTTCTGATTTGGTCATTAACTAATAATAATTATTAACTCATTTGTCTGTTTTTGTGCGAGAATAAAGTCTGTAGTCAATACTCATTATACCTGAGCTTATAGTTCTACAAATGTTTAATATGAAAATTAAACGTTTGAGTACACTTATAAATAAGTAGTTTATAAACATTGTATATATCTAGGGCTTAAAGTGGAAAAAAATTCCAGGGGAACTAATTTCCTCATATAGTTATAACCGTACCATATATATGTATAATGTAGGTATATATAATATGTACCTATATATAGAGTGATTTTTTTTAAGCATGGCCACTCTTAACGCCGAATAATAAACAAATTTCAAATGTATTTCATGTAACATTTAAAGCAATAATAATACTACATATTTATGAAATAAAAATTTTTTTTATAATAATTCAATATTTTGAAAGAGAAATTTGTTTATCATAATAATAAAATTATACGAGTAAGGAGTAGTTGCCATTTAAGAAAACTAAAAACCAAAAAAATTATAACGATAAAAATAGTATAAAAATTAATTATTTTACAAAAATATAAGCGCTTTAAATTGAACGAGAAAAAATTCAAATTTACACATTATACATGGTTAAAAGTGGGGATGAGCATCAGGGCCTTTTCGAAGAGGGAAAGGGATGTACTTCGAAAAGCAGTAGGCAAAATAAAATTCAGTCGGCAAATAGTAGAAAGTCTATGGCTTTTTTTTTTTGCTTATTTCAAGTTTTAAAGAAAAATATTAAATAATTTTTTTTCACCCCCCTCCAAAAAAAAATCTTTCTTTGGGACGGCTTTGGTGAGCATGCTTAAAAATAATCACGCTGTATACCTATATATATTTATATGAAGCCTAATTTTACGTTATTTAATAAAGAGCTATTTAAAAATAAAATAAGTAGGTACTTAAATAGGATTTTTATTAAATACATTTGATAAAACTGAAATAATATTATTATATTATTATATTTGATAAAAAAAGTAAAAACTATAAGATTTGATTACAAAGGAAATCTCAATTATATTGTTTAATGTTTGGTTATAATTTGAGCGTTCCGGAGTATCTTATGGACAAATTGTTAAAATGGACGCTTTTTAACCACCGTTATTATAGAGGTAAGATGACTGGTCCTTCTACTTTAATCCCTGTATACATCATTTCGATTAGTTAAAATTGTAAATACATTTAAATAACTATTACCTATTAGGTACATAAATTATAAAATATAATATAATGACAATGATATGTTGTGTAATATTTTATATGAATAATTAAACCATTAAATTTTTAGTTGATATTTACCTATGATGTAAAATTTGAAATTAAAATGTAGAAATTTTCTTTTTAATGTAGAACGAAATTAATATTAAAAATAAGGGTTATTGGAACGAAATTTTAACGCAGTCATCCCTCAATAAATTTCTGTGGAATATAACTACGCAGTATACCTGCATAGATACTCCATATTATCATAACTAATCTGTAACTCTCTCGAACTCATACTTGTTGAGTGAGGATTTTTATAATAAAATGCATGTGCCTAATTTAATTACATTTTAGATTTTTAGCGAAGCGATGAAACTATATTGATTTTACAATAATGTTTATTTTCATTTTTTTTTTTCTGTGAGCATTTTTCGATCAAAAGGATTTGAATAGAAGTTTTGTAATGTGTATGATATCAATAGAAAATCGGTTCTAAATGGTATTTTTGAGAGATTATGTTTTGATTTTTCAGGTATTTTCTTTAAGTTAGTAAGTCTAAAGAAAAACTACCTTTTATACGGTGTATGCAGAACGCAAATAACAAAATACTTTAACGGTGTACCTAACAATATACAATATACATACTTATATGGGGTATAAACGGACATTTTAGGTTTTTAAATATAAGTTTAAAAAAATAATTTTAATAAAATAATAAAATATATATCTATAACATTAATACTATTTGTCATAATGCATTTTAAGGGAAGTAAGAATTAAAACCGCTGTCAAAACCGGATATGACAATACTATGTAGTATACCTATTAATATTAATATTAGTAAATATTTATAAATATTAGTAAATTAAATACATTAAAAAAAAAAGCTTTTTTGATAGCAAATAATTCTATAACTTGTTATAGATAGAGGTAATTTTTAGATTTTTTCCTCAAAATAAAATGTACATAGCTCAGAATCATATTTATCGAATACAATCATTGCTTTCAAATCTAAAATAATAGTCAGAGCCGTGGCCACTGAATATCGCACCCAGGGTAAATATTAAAAAAGCTTTCATTTTGTTTAAACACAAAATTGAAAGACTATTTGTTTTTAATAATCAGCTTTGTCCTGAGGGGGTGAGACACCCCTCCACTTTAAATAAGTTGGAAATTAGTAGATAATTAAGGTTTGTGTGGTGGTCAGAAAACTGGTGAAAAAGGCTATAACCTTTTTTCCCTGCTATTTATATTTTCAGAAAAGTTAATGTCAGTAAATTAATGTCGGTCGCATATCCCTTTCCCCTTAAAAATTTTCTTTAGGGTGGCCCAATAATAATGAGTTATATTTTTGCTTTACCATAGAATATAGTGACTTTAAAAACGCTAACAAATTTTTTCAATCAATATCTCTATTCCTTATTTACAAAAATTAGTTAATTAAGTTTAATTAAGTTATTAACCTTAATATAAGTAATTTGATTTAAAAAAAATCTCCTGTTTATTCAAAGATTAGGTTAATAAATTATCGTTTATTATAATAAAATAAATAATAAATATTATTTCTTTATAATGAATAGTATAATATTAAGTAGTAAAATACATAAAAATCAATTGTATACAAAAAAAAAAAAAATTTTTAAATTACCTGTACATTCCTGAAAAAATACAAATGCATTGTTTAAATCATGTCTTTTGGTGGAAAATTTGTTTACTGAATAAAAAAAAAAAATAACTAAATACATTATTGTAAAAAAAATTAAAAAATTTGGTTCTTCACTCTGTTCAAAAATCTAGAAGATCAATATACTAACTAACTTTTTCTTCTTCTCGTTTTCTATCTTTCAACAATTTGAGGTCAGCTTCCATTTAACTTAAAATATTGTAATCAACTTTGAGTTTATTTATTGACGTTCTACAGATATTCTATTAACAAAAAAATTCAGAACATCCCGCATTTTCTCATTTGTCTCCTATACATGACTTAACAAAACTGCCCCTTAAAAAAATTAAAAATACATTTTGAAGTTTATAATCTAAAATTTGTAAATGACATTAAGAAAGTAATCCATTAACCACGGCTAAAAAATTTTCACAATCCAAACGTTTGTGAGTCCTGTATAAATATTACAATTTTTAAATCAAAATTTGCATATTATACGACACTGACTGAAATTAGCGAACTACCCAGGGCATGAACCCTGCTCCTCTCCTTAAAGCCGCCACTTATTTTTTTGATATTTTTAAAGTATCATGTGTCAATCAGAGTGTCAGTGTAATTAGTAGAAAAATATTACATACAGAGGACATGGGTACCTATATATATATATATTTTTTTTTTTTTAATAAATAATTTTCAATTAAATTTCATTTTATATCTTACAATAAAAATCTTTCTTTTACCTTGTACCTATAATTATTTTCTTCATTTGGTTTATAAAGATAAAAATCTGTTTTATATTTTTACGTTTTGTTTTTTTTTTTTTATAGACACTGCAGTTTAAAAAAATGAAAAATAAATGTATCATTTTAACAATAGGTATGTATTAAATGTAGTGGTTTGTTTTTTATATCTTGTACGTATCTAGAATCTAAATATTTATTACTTTATTTCAAGTAAGTAGTACCTACCTATCTACCATCCCTGAAATTTGAATATACCCTATTTGTCGCACTTAACGCGACGATTTATATACATGTATAAGTATGTTTTTTTTTTTTTTTTTTATTGCTATACGTTAGTCATGGAAGTCGTGTATAGGTATTAAGTACCCGTAAGTAGCAATGCAATATATACTTACGAGTTATGGTAGTATACGTTTTAAAACAATATGTGTATATGGTCTTAATATTATTATTTATTGCCGAGGTCGAATTTTTCTTTCACGATTGTATCACGGACACACTTGCACGTAATTTGAATATAATAGAAAAGCGCTCGTAATGCGTAATAGTAATAATAATCGGGATACCCCGTCTTTGTGATCGCGGAGACCAGTAGTCTGGAGTTAAGCATACCACGTCCAAATACAGGGTGTTCGCCGCGAATGTTTTATCCATGACGCGCCCGCGATTTTTTTTTCTTTTTTCATTTCCATGGAATTTCCAGAGCGTCTGTCGCTTTGTGTTTTGTATTGAAATTTCAGTAGTGAATAGGTCGCGGAATATTGTGCGTATACATACCTATTAATATACCTACTAGTAATATAGTATTTTTTTGGTTATTAATTTAAAATGTCGGAAAAAAATTGTTATAAAACAACACTTTTAACTGTACCTACGTGATAATTACGAATAACACATTTGTATTATATAACTATTATAAAGACTGCAAAGAAAATTTTCTGTACCGTTGAGTTCGATGTCCTGTAAGGCCGTATAAGGTAACTTTATATACAAAAACTTATTAAAAATTACGATGATACTTTTATATAAGAAAAAGCATAGGTAGGTTAATAATCGTGTAAACACTGTGTGTATGTACCTGTATATTATACAAACAACTAAATATTCAAAATATTGAACCTAAAGAATATAAATATTACCTATATATTATTTCAAAGTCCAACCACATCATTAAGGTAACTTTTACCATAGGATATTATTTGTTTTATTTTATTAATATATAGTTACTATAGAGTGATAGAAAATGGGAAATCCAGCACGTTCAAATGCGTGTTTTTTCTAACGCCCATCCGTCTATCTTTGTTTATCCTAATTATTCGTTGCTGTGCTTGAAAATATCTGCAATATTTATAATTTGTATTCATTTTGTTGTTTTTAGGTTTCTATACATAAGTACGCAGTACGTAGGTTAAACAAATTGTTATAAAATTGTTTATGGAATTATAGTTCATTGTTTAAAATACGTTTAGAAACCGAGAATTCAGCACCCTTGCAAAGTGGGCTTTCTGAACTTAAAGCTCCTAATTTTCTTTAAATCTCGTACTACACATAAGTACAAATTGTATTTGAAATTAATATCTTCCCGAATAGGACTTTTGTAACAAACTCCACCCCTAAAATAAAAAAAAAATGCTCATTTACCATGTATATGAAAATTAACTTATAGTAATATACCTACTTATTGAGCTTATAAGAATTAAATTTGGTATATTTTGACTTGTTATAATAGTATTAGGCTGGTAGTACATATATGTTTATATTATTTTAACTTGACCACGTTTTTAAATAAAATAGATTTTTACTTCATTACATAAATGCTGACTATAAAATGTATATAAAATCCTTATTCCGTAATGTATTATACTGGTATACTTTTTTCAAATTCAAACTTGTGATTTCAGATTTCCAAAATATTGGTACACAATTTTAAAATTTGTAGGTAGTGTACATACTTGTAATTTTTTACTGTACATAATATTGTACAGTATAGTGTATACAAAAATAGGGCCTGATCTACGTAATGATTATTTTAAAGCTCGGATAATAAAATTGTCCGTATATTAAACGATGATACATTTGAAAAAAAAAATCCAGTAATAGTTAGAGGTAAGAAGCGTATTTCTTCATTATTTGCGAATAGGATACCGGATAGTCGATATATTGGATTTGAAAGTAAATTTTAAGTAAAATTCGATAAAATAATTCTAATCAAATTTTCTACCTATCAGCTGAAATTGGGTACACCTGTAACCGCGGTCGGATCAATCGTTCCTGTCACAAAGTTTAAAAAAAAATAAAAAAAACACAAACAATTATTAATAAATATTGTTATAAAACGACTATATAGCTATATATATGTGAATACGAATATCTTATAAACATCGTGTAAATAATATTTTTGTATTCACTTAAATATATTTTCATTTAAATAAATATCCATTATCGTTTATCAGCTATGCACTGATGATAATAGTTCGCTATGTTATAGTGTATGATAATTATAATATATATAGGAAAAAAATCCTCGGTACTTTATGCACGCAGGATCAACGTTTGTACGAATAAATATACGTACTGGCCAATCGATTTCTTGTACATTATAGCCGCATAGACTCCACTATTTCCATCTATATACAGCAAATTAGTAGGCATCTATATTATACTATATTATTATATACATATATGTACCTATACAAGTGTATATATATATATATATATAATATTGTACATATATTATATAGGTATATAATATACACGTATACATACTCATCGTAGCCCATAGACATCATTTGTTTTACTTAAAAGAAAAAAAAATAATAAAATTTTTTAGCTTTTTTTTTTTATTTGTAAACATTATGGTATCTCTGGGCGAGTCCTATCAGCCTCGCCGCGCCGTCTCTCTCTGGCACCTCGTCGTGGCGATCGCTATCGCCATGCAGCGTGCACACACGACGTGTATGTGTGTGTGTGTGTGTGTGTGTTTGTACTGTGTAATAACGTCCGTCGGTGGTTGGCATATTATAATATATAACCCGTCAACATAATTACCGGTCCATTATAATAACACGATACAACAATAATATTATATATTTTCGTTCTCGACGAATAAAAAAAAAAATAAAAAAAAATAAATAAAAAATTTGTTATAATAATAATAATGTTAAAAAATTAATGCGTTATAATTATTATTATATACCATATAAAACATGCACTATATTATGGTGTATCTTGATCACATAATATATCGTGTATCGAACATTTTCTAAACAGTTTTCTCGCCAAACTGACCGGATCGGCCCCTCGGGCTCTCTCCTGTGTAGTCCTGTTACTAGAATATATGTATATATATATAGATTATAATTTATAATATACTATAATATAGGTACAGTATATATACCTAGATATAATAAAAAAAATATATATATATATATATATTAAAATATTATGTAGGTATATATTGTACATCATGTATACACATCGGACTATTGTGCGGTGTGTTACGGTTTTTTCCTTCATTATTTTTGTTTTTGCCTTTTTAATTTTGTTATTTTTTTTTTTTTTAATAACAAGGCGCGCGGGAGTAACGATGTTATAATCGGTGGCTTCCACTCGGTGTACCATTTTCAGACCATTGTATTCAAATCGTTTTGTCCGGCACCCCAGCATCCTCGTCTCCACAGGGATATCTATCGGTTCTTGTGCAATGATAAATCTTCTCGATCAATGCGTAACTTGTCGTTTACTATTAATAATATACAGGTGGTACTTGTTAATATACGTTCGTATGTGATTAACTCGAGAAGGTAACGAGCTATTATCGCAACGAAAAATTGCTAAAACGTTAAAATATATCTAATATCATCTTACACGTTCGTGTTTTCAGCAATACCTTTACAACATTTTACAACTTTGTATTGTGATTTTTTTCAAATAACCAAGTTATTATGTATTTAGCCAGTGTCGGATGTAGGGGGGGGGGCGAAACGGGGCACTTGCCATTTGAACCACATATTGTAATACCTAATATTTTAATAATAAAATATATGAGTATAGACGTGGAGTTTATGATTATAATGTTATCGGAAACAATAATATCTGAGTATATAATAGACACTTGTAGGTACAGATAGTTTACTTATATAGTCGCGGGCACGAAAAATGAACGCTGACCGTTCAACACTAATTGGCAGTTTTGTCACTGCAGATATGAACAATGGATTGAGCAGTGCTCATTTTTCGTGCCCACAATTAAAATGAGTGTATTCCTTACTTTGAAGGGGCAAAATATCTTATAATACTGTTTTTAACCTAATAATTATTATTTTTGATTATTTAATTTGAATTAATAATAGTTTAAGGGAATTCTCATTCTTTTTCAAGCCCAATGGTTCCTAACTATACTTATCTACCTACCCTATATTCTATTTTTCCAATTCGAGCACTGTTTATTAAAAATATAATTGAGGTATACATGTATTTTTAATCCATTAAGGGGATTGGATCACGCCAAATTGTTAATCGAAAACACCATATATATATACCATATACACCATATAGGTACGATTGCTTTGTGTGGTTTTTATCAATTATATTATGTTAATATTATATCTTTTAAATGAACTATATGTTTCAGCTACATAATTTTTTTATCATTCATTACTGTTAAAAATATTTTGTGAAATAAAAATATTAGAATTCACATTTCAAATTGTAATAACTTCGAAAATAATTCTTTGGAGTTATCACAATTTCAAATTAGTTGACTTAAAGGTATGTATATATAATATATTTTGCTACAAAATATTAATCTTATCTTGAGGTCTAATATTTATCGTACCGTACAGCATGCAGGTTACTTTGATTTGATACCAGGTCAAAAATGATAATTTCGCACTTTTAATTAAACATTTTTAACATAAAAAATTTTGAGACTCAAGAAATAATTCAGCAAAATTAAATCCAGTTGGAAATTAATCGGTAAATTTTTAATGTTTGTTGGGTTTAATTGGCAATTTTTTTTTTCTTTTTTTTTGCTTATATATTTTTTGGGGAAGTAAATCGTCTGTAAATCGTCCAATTAATGAAAAAGTACATGAACTTTTTGTTTCTAAAGCGATGCCAATTTCATATTTTGCCCCGGGTTAAAATACCGATAGTTCTAGCACTGCATTGATCATTTGGTGTCACACCAGTCCGAGCTCGTCCTGTTTGCGGTGATTCAAAAAATGTCCCCTCTTTCTCTCTCAAGATTTAACTTCAATTTGTACCAATAATAAAAAATATATATTAAAAAAAGATTGTAATAGGTTTGATGAATTTCAAAAAGAAACAAAGCATATCATCTAATCGATCAATATTAGTGATGCACAAAGCAAGACTAAGACCAAGACCATGGTAGTCTTGGTCTTGGTATTGGTCTTGTTGACTCAGTAGAAGTCAGTCTTGGTCTTGGTCTTATTGAATGAATCTAGGTCTTGGTCTTGGTCTTGCAAAATTCTTGCAGCCTTGATTTATTTTTTTTTTACCAAAGTTATAAATAAGAATAAATAATTATTTACACGTACACAAGGGGGGATACAGGGAGTAATGGGGGTAATTTTCTCCTCCGTACACAAAAAATAATTAGGTAGGTATCTGTGTAGTTGACTGTTTTCGATAACACCGAACTTTCAAGAAATAATAGAATATCTGTTTACCCATATATTTGATAACCGATAATTATTTCCGAAAATATTACAATAGGATATTGATGATTGCATTACGAGAAATCTGTAGATTTGGTGTGGAATTATAAATAATGTATACCAAGAAAAAAAATTTAATAAATAACGTCTTTAATTCATTAATTTTTATTTTATTTAAAAGCAAGACTTGCAAGAGTCTTGCAGTTAAGTCTTGGTCTTGCATTATAAGTTTTGGTCTCGGTCTTGGTCTTGCATACATTTTTATTTCTGTCTTGCTATGAAATAGTAAAATCTTGGTCTTGGTCTTGCTAGCCCTAGTACAGTCTTGGTGACTTGGTCTTGGTCTTGGTGTTGCATTTTTGCAAGACCAAGACCAAAACCGAATTTGCCCATCACTAATCAATATTAATGGCAGATTAGAGATCCTGAACGTGAGAAGAAATGTATTAATTATAAGCAAAAAAAGACAATCGACTTATTTTTACGCCGTTTTTCTCTAATTGTTTTATGAAAGGGGAAGGCAAATACCCTCATTGCCCCACACTATATCCATCCTTGACCTATATAATATATTATTTGGAATATTATTTTGTAAATAGCAGTTTATTGGTACTCGTAATATAGATAGGTACATAAGAACCCACACAGCATTAAAATATTTTATACATGTTTTCAAAATATTTTCAGGAAAATTACATCATTTTTAAACTAATTTCTGATCACTGCTAAAAAGATTTGTAACTATTTTAAAATATTGTAAAAATATATTTTGGCCAAGAATTTCACATTTCCAAAATATTATTCTGTAATATTTTCAAAAAATGTACTTTAATATTTATTCATTCAATTCAATCACAAAAATCAAAAACATAATCCAACAGCTGAGGGAGACTCCAATGTGGTCGTGGCATGACGTTGAATTGCTCCCCTCACGACCGGAGATGATTGAAAATCCGTACATGTAGGTATATATTATTGTTCTGTACTACCTATATTAATCCTATCTTATTATATTATATAAAACTATCGTTCAATAGGTAATAGTAATAAATATGGAATTATTGTAAATTGATTTATAACATATATTATATAATGTTATTTATTTTTTTTATATATTAACAAATTACTATGAATTTCACTGTATATAAGTACATTCAGATTCTGACAGTCATGTTTGAACAATTTACGTCCCGTGATGAACATTTTATATATATATTATAGCTATACAAGAATTCACCCCAATTTTATCCTTTTTTTTACCTTTCATCGTGTTTATTCGTTATGTACCTATACGTAAATCTACGTGTATGTTTATAGATTAAACAACTGATAAAACGAGAACATTATATTATTATATAGTTTGGGGTTTTTTTTTAATATCTTTAAACAGAATACTTGTTAGTTTTGTTTAAGTGTATAGTGTATACGCGTATAACTTAACTAATTATTCATATGATTATCTATCTATATGATTATAATGTATATTAAAACATAGGTTTTATATAATATAAAAAGTCGTATAAGTTATTCATTTAATAGTTTTAAGATTATTGAATTTTATAGTTTTTAGATATATTTATGGTACTATAATTATACAGTGACGGGACCCGGCGGGACTACCGAAAATTAAATATCATTCGTATCAGTTGCACTTATACTATTATATTATATTACATAGATAATATATATATATATATAGGTATAGGGATAGCTATTTATTATTAATATGTAAGTTTTTACATAAAAATCCTTTTGATCGTTAAGTGGATGTCAGTACGGCTATTTTTAAGGGGTTCTGTGTATGAGTTTTAAGAATTTTTTTGTAGAATGGAAATTTAATGATTAAAAAATGTTAAAATACATTTTAAAAGTAACTTAAAAATAGTCTCATATCCGTACCACTTTTTATTGTTGTGTAACTACAACATTCGTCCAAAAAAAGTTTACAAAAAATAAACAAAAATGCTATTTAAAATTGTTTTAGAATTGAAACACCTACTATAAAATTTTCGAATACGATCTTATATCATATTTTAAAATTAAGCTTCTTTTATTCTATAGCACAATATCGAATGTAGACAATTTTCATCTTAGTTTTTTAAAACGCTGTAACTTATTTTATAATTAATGTTTTGGGAAATGTCTATGAATATTGTTTTCTATAATTTTGAATATAGATGCTTGAACTCTAAAATCACTTTAATGGGTAATTTCGTTTGTTTTTCGTTGACATGTTTTTACCACTCAAAACCATTGTTGTTACTCACTTAAAAAATAAAATAAATCTTAATGGCTATATTATATGCTCTCGAGTTACATTTGAATAACTTTATTTAATACCAATATTGGCCTCAAATATTTTATAGCTACGAGATATGAAAATTACTTAAGGTTTATTGAATGGTATAATATTATTCATAAACAAATATGATAAAATATTGTATTAATTATAAAAAAAGTTTATAGTATGACATACCTATACTAGCTATTACGATTTTTGTAAACCATTAATTTTTTAATTTTCATGTAGGTGTATAATATGATATTATTATATGGTATTAGATAATAGTATGCACTTTTATAATTTACAAAATAAATTGAATTATAATTAGTATACATTATATAGATTACCTACTATATTTTTTAAATTCTGGATAGAATTCACTAATAAACTTTTTATTATAATGTTTATGTTTGAGACGAAATTTGGAAACCGTCTAAAAATATTTATTTTAAATATAATATATACTTAGTATTATTCTGTCAAAAATAATTTTATGAAATAGGTACTTAACTTTTAGATTCTGAGCGTAGCGAGGGAGCTAGTGGTTTTACAATGATGTTTATTTTTTTTTTTTTTTTTTTTTTCTCTGTTAACAAATTTACTACCAGAAGGAGTACTCC